>JAQGBH010002085.1:0-26825 GCA_034698265.1 Sminthurinus aureus
GGTGAAATAAACGTATTTTATGACGGTAAAAATATGGTAAGTAAAATACCATAAAAAGACCATAAAGTTTGAAAAAAGTATTTTTTTTTCACATTTTTTTGGTAAACTTTTGGTGAAATTATGGTGAAAAAACTCAACACTATAATTTTACCATTTTGTAACGTTACTATTACAATAAGCGTTTTCAGGGTATTCCTGTTGTTTCTGTTGCTGTTGCTATTGCTCATTTCATTTGATTTTCCAAGGAAGTACGCATTAAATGTAATGTTAAATCAGGACTGACTCTCCCTTCTCGCTATGCGAATTTTATGTGTGGATAAGATTTATCCATGTGTTTCTCTCTGTAATCTGGTTCTGGTTCTGGTTCTGTCATATGGTTTTGTACATATATTTATATTATTGTGTATTGTGTGGATCTGAGCATTTGGAAATATGTATATTGGAAGAAAATATAGGGAAAAGGATCCATGCTTGAAAATTGTGCTTGTAATGGCTGATAGTTGTCATCGTCTTCGTCTTGGTTCTGGTCCTCTGGTTGGTTTTCAGCTAGAGCTTGAGCTTGTTCCTTGTTTTATGCTTGTTTTGTATCCTAGATTCTGGATTCTAGGTTCTAGATTTTAGATCCAAGTGTATTGACTGTATAGTGTATAGTGTACAGTGTGATGCGTACATTGAGAAATAAAATAGAGGAAAAGAAAACTTTGAAAGATAGTCGTGTAGTGGTGAAGGGAATGAGAATGGAAATGAGACAGAGACCGGGAAAGTAGAAGTAATAGCAGTAGAAGTACAGTCCTCGTCGTCGTCTTGGTCGTGATTATATGAATTTGACGGTGTAGTGTAGTGTCGATTGTAGAAAGCAGTATCTAGAGTATAGGGTGTAGAGTGTAGAGTGTAGAGTATAGAAAATAGAAAATAGAGAGTGGAGAATGGAGAATGGAAAATACAGGTCTCTTTTTAATCCCATGTTCGTCGGTTCTCCCAATTTCTCTCTCATCTCCTTCTCCAGTCTTAGGATTTGACACGTTTTAATTAATTTCTTTAATGACGAACGCGCTTCTAATGACGGGCGAGTGAGTGAGAAAATTTTCGCCGATCGGGAAATTTTCAGGACAGAGAGAAGACCGAGAGGCAGAGAGAGAGAGAGAGAGCAATAGAGAAACAGAGGGAGAAAGAAGAAAAGAAGAGTGGAAAAGAGTGAAGAGACGGCCTTTAAAAACTCTCATACACTCTCCTCCTTTCTTTCTTTCTCTCTTTCTCTCTGCCTGTGTCTATGAAACACTTTGGCATGGCCTAAACTAAACCTTATTCATTAATTCCCTTCTATCTCTCTCCTCTTTTCCCTTTTCCAATTAGTCTCACACACAGCCTCTCTCTTTCTCTCTCTGCATTCTACAGTCTACACTCTACATTTTACACTCTATGCTTTGGCATGGTATGCTGTACGATGTATAGTGTAAGATATGTCTCTGCATCATTCTCTCTTTTCTCTCCTAGACTGTGCATTTTATTAAAAAAAATTAATTAGCATCCACCATCTCACCTCAGCCAAACTAGAACCACTCAACCGTCACTTCTATTGACACCTCCGTATAAAATTTACTCATATAGTTCCACGCATATTGGATCTGGATACTGCAAACTGTACACTGTACACTGTACATTTTACACGTATATCCTCTCCATATTTCTCGGTCTCTGTCTCTTTCTGGTCGGTCTGCTCTGCATGCATGGATTTTACAATTACCGACTACTGACTACTGACGAGTCTGAATCTGAATCTGAATTCTGAATAGGTGCATACCAAATACCAAATAATGAAGATGATGATGCACCTAAGTTTTTGAGTTTTTTGAAGGTACAGTCAGTCTGAATGTGAATAATTCCTATCCATTATTCCAACTCAGCTATCCGTGGCCAAAAAAAACAGAGGAGACAACTCAAATCTGGGATTCCGTGAGTAATTAAAACAATGATGAGCAGGAGAAAGGAGACAAGATAAAAGGCTGAGACTGAGACTGAGATGGCGAATGCGAATTAGTTTTAGAATTAGAATTGGAATTAGAATTAGACTGAGATTGGAAAACTGACTAAAGGAAATAGGAAATGAAAAGCGAGATCAATACGTTTTCTCTCAGCTGCCTCATTTTCATGTGTATTATTATTGCTGTAGAATGTAGAATGTAGAATGTAGAATCTAGAATCTAGAATGTAGACTGTACAACGCAGAACCTACTCCTGTTTTCTACTGTGCAATCGACGTTACAAATTTTCTCGATTTCCACTTTACAAATTATTCAACCTAAATTCTAAATGGTTAATTTCTTTGATTTAAAAATACAAATATTTTGTTGTGTTTTAAACTGGTGAATTAAAAATAAAATAAATCAGTGAATTTTTGGCTCTTCTTTCTCTCTTTTTGATACACTGAATTTGAATTCAAAGCTCCGACACAAAACACAAGACAAAACTCAAAGCTCAAAGCTCAAAACTCAAAACGTTTTGTCCACAAAATATAATCCCATGTTTTTCTTTAATAATCCTCTTTTCCTTGTTCTTAAATTTTACTGTGATGAAGGATGAAAGATGAAAGCCGCCCCTATTCTGCCTTTCTTTTCATCTTTTCTTTATTTTTCCCGTAGGACGTAGAATACAGAGAACAGAATCTATTATATTTTGTGAAAGAAAATCCAAGTCTATCTACTATCTACGTTTATGCATGTATGAACTTTGTCCGGGAATTTCCCGCACCTCGATACTCCATATTCCATACAACTAAAGGAAAACGTCACTACGTATTGCGTCTATGTATTATGTATGTACGCCTGCAGATGCTTTTCTCTTATTTTCCATAGTTTCATTCCATTCATCAGATGTCAAGGAAAAATAAATCAGTTTTTGTTTTTTTGTCACTTTTGTTTTATTTCCATTTGTTTGACTTTGAATTCAAATTCGAATTTAAATATTTGATAGAGTTTTGAAGGAGGAATAAAAAGATCTGTCTACTGGCAACTGTCTTCACTTTACATTTTAAATGGGATTTGATGATATCACACCTTGTTTCTTGTTTTGTCACCAACACATTGTTCATTGTTCATTGTCCATGTTTGGTTTTTATGTAAGTATTCCTTCGTTTTGTATGCATGTATTCGGTATTCGATATATGCTAATAATAATAATAATGATAATAATGATAATACACTTTATATAAAAAATAATATAGAGAATGTGTGTAGCATTCTATATTCTCTATATTCTCAATCTAATATGTATACGCTATGGTTTAAGGTATCACGTATCACATTGTGTATTCTGCCCACTTGAAATGAAAGTGTCGATCTTGATGCGTCTGTCAACAGGTGCAACAGTGATATTGGAGGAAAGAAAGTTGAGTGGAATGGAGAAGAAACCATTTGAAGAACAGAACAGAAGCAGCACAAGAAATGGATAGAAATAGGGAAGAAGGAAGATGGAGAACATAAAGAAAGAGAGAGAGAGAGTACACATAAGTTTGTTTGAATCAGAGAAGCAACTGAGAGAAATAAGTTCTAGTTTTAACTTTCGTCTCCTTCTCTCTATTGAGACACACTCACATCTTTTATTAAAGTTTTGCATTGTTATTATCATGAAGAATATCTATCTATCTTTCCATCCTTCTATCTTGTGAGTTGAGAGTTGAGAGTATGGAGTATGGAGTCAAGTGAGGCTCCAATATCAACCAAAATCACAACAAACCAGAGAGACAAGTTCTTTCTCAAACTCAAGACTCGAGTCTCGAGTCTCGACTCTCGAGATAGTTTTTACTTATTTACTTGTCTCACTCTCTTATTGTTTCTCCCTTCGCTTGCCCCCACTACAATCACAGTAATAATAATAATGATAATAATAATAATAACATAATGAAAATGCAGTCATATTGTAAATACATGCAATGTACTTCCACAAAACTCTGATGTTTTAAATACGAGGACTCGACACTCAACGCTCAACATTCTACAGATTTGTTGCCGTCCTCGTGCTTAAAAAGTGAGATTGGATTGGAGACTCAAGAAGAGGGTGAGCAAGGAATACTTTTCATTCCATTCCATTTTATTTATTTTCTAGTGGAAAGGCCATGCCAAACCGTAGCATACATATGTAGAATGTACAACGATAAACCAAGTCAAATCAAGTCAAGTTGAGATTTGAGACTCGAGACAAGTCAAAATCCTGCCACGCCATGTGTTGTGTCTTATGACTTACAACGTTTGAAAATCAAACTCAAGTCACTATTTTCATCTAGAATTGAACGTTGAACACTAAACATTCCACTTTTACTTTTAGATTTAAAATACTCGATGCTCAACTGTTTCAAATTTCAACTTTCAACTTTCAAATGCATCATACATATTCCATGTGCCTCTACATTCTATATTGTACATAGGCAAAATCCCATTTCATTCCATTGTTTTTACTCTAGTCTCAACACTCAACACTCAAAACTCAAGACTCTAGACTGTAGAGATTCAAATCCAAAATATCGTCTTACTCTTACTATTGCTCATTGAACATTTCACCCCTGACGAAAAATCGTCTCCATTTCCCTCAATTCACCATTACTGCTTGATCTCCTGGATTTCAATAGACTGAGTCAACGACCATTTAAATCCAGAACCCAGAATCCAGAATCCAGACGAAACCAGACCAGATCAAGTTCACCAACTTTATAAAGAAAGGTGAAATCATCCTGGAACTTGGAATTTTGTATTCCTATTCCTATTACTTTGGAATGTGCATCTAAATGAAAGAAGGTAGAATAAAAATGTTGACTTGGTTTCTCCTCATTCCATATTCCATATTTTCCATTCTCAATTCTCCATACTCCAGAAAGAAAGGCGTAGAAAAAAGGTGCATGTACTTATTCCTATCTAGGCGACCGACCCACCTCGCCGTATTTTCCTAATGTATTCTGATGAATTTTAATGTTTTTCCTTCCAACTATCTACCAACTACAATATTTTATTTCAACCACAGGAAAATCATTAAGTTGCCTTTCTCTTCCTTATTTTTCTCCCCCTTTCCCTTTCCTTTTATCCATTCTCCATTCTCCATTCTCTATTCTGTATTCTGTAGCCGAGATTTCTATTCCTATTCTTGTTCTGAGCGTATATAGCATAGTAATAATAATAAAGATGATGATAATAATAATAATGCACCTGCATATCCAGCCTACACATTACCCTATGCACATCTATCTAATAAAGAATAAAGTTTAACCCAGCCGCATCACATCTATGTAAAATCTAGAATCTAGAATCCACACATTATACATTATATGCATCCATCCCTTTTAGCTGGAGCTTGTAGCTGTTAGGTGGCACATAATCATAAATCCTAATCCATGCCCGTATAATTTCTCCAAAGGTTTCATTACCTCTTATTATTCTTTTTCCCTACACGCATTTTTACCAAATCAAGTCAAAGCAAAGGCAAGTTTTGAGCATAAACTTCTACAAAGTTGATGCAAAGGTGGACTCGAGATTCTAGGTTCTAGATTCTGCATCTTTTTAGAGAATCAATGCCTAATTTTTTACAACTAATTCTTGATTTTTTGTGAATCTATGATTAAAGTTTCAGAGGTAAAAACTGAGCATTTAAATTCAATATTTATCTATAATTATTGATGATACTGACAAGAAACGCGCAAAATAACTGATAACTGATTAGGTAATGCATGAAAATTGTTATTATAATTTTAATTTGTACAAATAATAAGTGATTTTGAACTTTGAATTTTGAGTTCATGCTCTATGCTCCATGAGAAAGGAGAAAGGAAGCATAAATTTTATTGTGCTTTTTGGGTGTCAGGAGACAAGACAACGGAGTCCTTCGGATATCTAAATAATACATACGGATTTAATATGATGCTGATTGCACTTCTCCTTTCTACATTCTACATTCTACAGCTTCCTCTAATGTAGGTATTATGCGGATAGCGCATAGATAGTACGACTTCTAGAATCTAGAGTCTATAGTCTAGAGTCGAGAGACTAAAGTCTAGAGTGCTACTCTTAATAGATCCAGATCCAGATACATGTTACAGTGTTATAGACACGAGAAGCTACATGTATAAATGCATTCCTATTTTCTATTTTCAAAAGGGTCGTAAAATCGATCCGAGAGGAAATTTATCAAAATTATACGTCAATTACTAAAACGGGCGACGCTAATTATTATACTAAGATAAAAACTATGGGTTGTGGCACTCTCTCTTTCTCTCTCTTTCACTCACTCACACATCCACGGAGAATTAAAGCCCAAAATCTCCTCTTGACTCGTCCTAGTCTTCGAGTTTGAATTCGAAAACGAATGTATAGGATATTCCTATGTTAGGATGTTGTTCCTTCTTCCTCTCATTTTGTCCTCCTCATCTTCTTCTTTCGTCTCTAGTCTTGAGTCTCCAGTCACTTTTGTCTACTCTTCCTCTCCTCAATCCAACTATCCACTTTTCACACATTCTTACTTAGCAATAAACTACAGAAGTGCTATAGGGAAAGAAGAATATGACAAGAGTTAAAACTTGCTGAAACTGGAGATCCTCAGATTAAATGTAGTCATAGAAATTCCAAGATTCAAAGGATGATGATGATGAGTACAAGATATCTTTAGAATTATTATTATGATTAGTTCTGTAAAATGTACCTTTGTGCTGAGCACTGAGCAAAGCACCTGTCTATCGAGTATCCAGTATCGAGCATTTGTAATTCGTAGACAATTCTTAAAAATTACAAATAAATTCCTTTTGTAAGTTCTGTAGGTTGTGAGTTGCAATAATTTCTTACGTTTTTACTGTAGACTACAGGCTGTAGAATTTTTAGGGAAATTTCAAGAAATCCAGACACATGTAGATTGTAGATTGTAGATGAGCATTTAATATCTAAAATCTAAAGTCTAAAGGATGGCTCTAATCTCAAGTGATGATTAAGTTGGAAAGGTTGATGCGTATACAATGAGACAATGATACAATGAGAGAGGAGATATTTACACAGATTGAACAAAGCAGAACAGTACAGTCCAATTCAGCTCTAGTTCTGTGGTAGAACATTAAGGAGAAAAGAGAAAGATAGAGGAGGAGAGACGGAAGAAATGATAAAGAACTACACCGTTTGTCTTTGTATTTGTATCTACTTCTGCATAGGTACAATTTTCATCCAGTTTACATACTTACAACATACAACATACATAGACGAAGACGAGAATGCATGGATGTATCGTATATCATATCAGTACCTTAATAAAATGTGGATGGTCGTCACCCTTCCCCTTCACTAGCAACCAGTGCCACAACTAATGTAGCTACTAGTCATTGTACATTGTTCATGTAAAAGAGACGAGCAAATGATATCTGAATAAGTGTGTACATTATGAGACGGGACAGAATGGAATAGAGTAGAGTTGCTCCACTAGAACACGGGAAAAAATAGAGCGGCATGAATAGAAAAGCAGTTAGAGTGTTAGAGAGGAGCACAAAGAAAGAGAGTGAAAGAGAGAGAGAGCGAGAATAAGATTGCTACAATGTCATCCAAGTTGGAATTAAAGCCACGACTCTCGCAATTAACAATGAAATACGACTTTCATTTCAGGGAAAGGGAAGAAGCATTTGCTATGAAGGGACTTAAGACGGCTTCGTCAACTAACCCATTTACTCCTTTCTACTTCACTTTACCTGTACGACAAACGTAAACGCATGTTCAATGTATAGTGTACCTTCTGCACTCCCCTGTCTACTGTCTACAGTCTATAGTCTGCATTGTGCATTGTACATTGTACATTGTAAATTGAACACTCTGCACTCCACAATGTACATTGTACACCTTTTCCCTCCCCATTCCTTTCTTCATCATCCCTGTTATGAATGAAAAAGGAAAAGTATACAAAATACAAAGTGAATCGCTGGTTTGTGTTTTGTATGTATCAAGGAAAAAAACCCAGGATATAACATGTAAAAGAGGTGAGCGACTCTGGGAGCTGGAAGTGTTATGAAATAGCTTGTATAATAATAATAATAATAATAACAATATGGATGGATGCTGTTGATACTGATACTGATGCTGCCATTGTGGGATTCAAGAGCTTGTCAGTCGGACACTCTTCATTACACTCACTAGAAACTAGAAAGTAGAAAGTAGACACTACACATTCAAAGATACATATTAGCCTAAGCGATGCGGAAAAATAGAAAGCAGAATCAAACAGTGAAGCACATGAGCATTTGTGTTCAGTGTACAGTGTACAGTGTACAGTGCATATTCCACATGACTTGTGTAAGTGCAAGGAGCAAAAGTGTTGGAATTGGAACTCGAGTTGGAACATCCCGTGGCTAGAGTCTAGAGACTTGATTCCCATTGGAATCAAGCGAGCATGCATGAGTGCACGGATTTTTCTAGCTCTTACATCTTTAAGTGGGAAAATGTCAAGAGGAGCAGAGAATAGAAAAGACAAGAGAGAAAGGACAGCGACAGAGACAGACGGACCGACCAAAGGAATTCATGTATACATTTACCCCACACTCTACAGTACTCTACACTCTACACTCTACACTCTACACTCTGTTCATGTACATTTACCATTTACCATTTACACAAGGAATCTTCTTTTTTTACATAGAATGTAAATTTGCTAGCTCCACCACAAACCATACACACTGATGTGTGCAGAAATGTACATATGTATGGCCTTGGAATGAATCCGTAAGGAAGAAAACTCAACTTGAGTGTATAGAGTATAGAGTGTAGAGTATAGAGTATTTGACATGATAGTTAGATGTATATGCAATAAACACTGTGTTTTACTGGGAGATAGTGAGAAGATAGCATGAGACGGGGTCATGAGCAAAGTCTCTGTCTCTCTCTCTTTCTGAGATACAGTAGAGCCACGGATCTTTTTCTCCTTCTTTTTTTGATTCCTCCCAACCTCGAATTTCCATTTCTAAATACTTCTACACAGTAGGGGTCAATTTCCGGAAAAGGGACATATTTTTTATCCGTAGTATTTTCTCCTGTTCTCTCTCTCTCTTTCTTTTTTCTTGCCTTGCCTTGCTTTTTGCCTGCATAATGTTTTCAATGAGGGTTGCTTTCTTTCTTTCCCTTTCTCTCTCTCTTCATGTATTCTATTTTTTACTTGCGGTTTCTTTTTTCTCTAGATTCTAGATTCTAGTCTATCGTTTCTTGTTGGGTTTGCTCTGCTTTGTGGTTTCGTGTAAGTTCCATATGTATGTGTGGCTGGAGTTTGGACCTACAAGATTCCTTTGCTCCGTGTTCTCTTTGTCCTTGTCGCATCAGATTCAAGATTCAAGATTCTAGACTCTAGACTCTAGACTCTAGACTCTAGATTCAACATGCAAGGGGTGAGCAAGCGACAAGGGCAGATAGAGAAATGAGCAGCATATTGTGAGTTGAGTTGAGTCGAGTCGAGTCCTTGTGATGATTATGTATTGCCGTGTAGATATTTTCACTCGGGCGGTTGTAAAAGCACTCGTACTCTTCCTTATGCCGTATAGTGTGTACACTGTACACAATGTATGTCATTTGGAGAAGAAGACGACCGTGTAATCGTACCTCTTTATGTATACCGATACAGACAGAGACCCAACCTTTCTCTGTATCTTCTCCCGACTCTGGAGCTCTGTAGCTCTGGAGAGAGAGGGAGAGAGATACAGAGGCAGAAAAATGAGAAGGAAATATGTGAGATGACGGAGAAAAAGTACGGTAAAAAGTTTTGGAGACTGAATCATTTTTTTCTGGAAGATCCGCACTCCATGCCACTTACTCCTTGTCTTCCTGACTAAATTATAATTTCCTCGAATGATGATTGTTTCAAACAACTCATCGCATGGGACCGACTGCATCATTTCCGATTTTTTTAATGAACTTGCTTTCTTTTCCTCCTTCCCATTCTCATCCTCATCAGTCTCAAAAATAGCAACATCAAAACACATGTACTGACAGAATTACCTACGAACTACGTGCATCTACAATCTACAATCTACATACATATCAAATATGAATCAACATGGTTACTTTCAACTCATTTTCAAGATAATAGAACTGCGAACGAACCACACACACACACATTAAAATGAAGTCTGAACAAGGATAATAATCGTATCGTGGCTAGGATGTTGGATTTAACTTTTGAACATGAACATGAAACGGAACGGGGAAAAAATGCATTAACTCTCATGATTATTTTTTATCCATCCTCCTTTTTCCCCACTATGTATTGTACTTTTTGTACAGAGACGCAAGTCAAATTTCCAATGAATACGTCTATGCAGAAACTACACAGGAGTTTAATTACCATTTTTAAATTTAGAGTTGAAGGAATCCCGAGAACTTTCCTCCTTTTTCCTGTGGGTTGGTTAATTCACATCTGAGAATATCTAAATTCTAGTACAGATTTGATTTTTTTTTTAGATTTTTTGTTCAAACAATTTATGAAGAAATCCACGGCTGTCTGATTACTGATTACTGATTATGTACATGAGAATTAACAATATTTTTCTGTTTCTATTTATTTCTGATTCTCAATGGAGTATGAATCTCTTGGTTATAATAAATTTTTCAAACTTTTCCTACATACTAAGTACATCTGATCAGACATGAAAAAAAAACAGAAGCAGAGTCTAAGAAGAAGAAGAAAAAAGATGATATGATGATATGATGCTAATAATAATAATAAGACTTTAATAAAATGACAGAGGCACTTGGGTTGGAAATAATAATATTTTATATTTTGAGATGTAGAGATTGTGATAGCTTTTGGCTTTTTTATTGTGATACTTTATACTCTCTTCATCCTTGTCCACTTGTTCGTTTGTTCCTTTGGCCGTTTGTCCTTTGAGGGTGGCAAAATATTATTTCATTTTCCAAAGGTCATAACTCGACTTTTTCCTCTCTCCCCGCCCACCAATTCCGGTTGTCACTTTGACTCGTAATGGGAGTGTATCATAAATACATGTTACATGAATTACAACTTGCACACTACATACTACATACAAACTGGACACTGGACAATAAACACATGATCAAAATGTATCCTACTTGTGAATTCTACATTCTACTTTATTTCCCCTCCTTTCCTTCCTTGTGCTCTTCATTCTTCAAAATTCCAGAGCTTTATAAAATAATTACCGTTCATTTTTGCACGCCTTTTATTTATTTACGAGTGACAACAGAGAAATTGGCAATTTCGAAGAAATATTTTGATAAATAATAATAATTTTTTTTTGCATTTTATTGGGTGTAGAAATTATACTGTATACAGGGATAAACTCATTATTCATGTCAATATAAATTGTAAAGTGCTTTGGAATTTTGAGCATTCAATGAATCTCATCAGATGATCAAGTTGTAAACTGTTTGTATCTTTGCAGTCCGAGTCTTAGGTTCTACTTTGGGAAATGGTTTTAACAACATTTTATGGATCTAACGGTTGAAAAGGTTTGTAATTGAGATGATGACGACCAAGGTTCTACTGCCATTACTATCTACTATGTAGTACCTAGTACCTAGTACCTAGTATCTAGTATCCACTATGCATTATCTATTATCTGCAAGGTATAGTGTATAGTCTATATAGTGTAGCTTTCCGCTTGTGCTGAAATAAAACTTTGGAGCTCCGGAACAATTTTTTCTAATATAAGACTATAGGTCATTTAGGTTAGAACGTACTATTGGGCCCAAACGGAGCGTGAATCTTTTGCAACCAACATCAGAGCACAGTCTACAGTCTACAGTCTGACTTTGCTACCAGCGACTACGAATCCTATTGCTACTGTTACTAGTGTAGTACTTGAGACATGAGAGATGGTACTGATAGAATAGTTAGAATGTCGTCCCTATGGTTGTCGTCTTCCTCTTACGCTCACTCTCACTCTACTCTCATTCATTCTCATCCTCTTGTTAGTACTTTGTCCTCTCGGTGTTCCAAAAAAAGAATTAATTGATAGCAGGAGAATTCTTTCATCTATTCTCATAGCAAATGGATTATGATTGTCGAGTCATAAATATTTTCTCTGTACGAACGAGATGATGACACACCCAAAAAGTTTTCCCCATCTACTTTCTACTTTCTTCCCATATTATATAACATATATGCCGCATGGATACAACTTTGCTGAATGTTTTAGTCAGTGTCTGTCTCTATCTCCGTCTCCGTCTTGATTCTTGAGTCTTGAGGAATTATTTTGGCCGTGGAGGAAAAACATGCCAATTTTGCAACATTTTACGCAGTACCGAGTCATCCAGCGTTCTCACTCTTTGCTTCTCGACTCTAGATTCTGGATTCTTGATGCTTCTTTATCCTCGTTTTCATTTTTATCCATCATGTTGTCTTTTTTCTTCTATAAGTATTTTTACGTTAAACGTAATAATCTTGGAGCCGTATATTTTCTTTTACTTATATCCAAAATAAGGCTTCTATAAAAATTCCGCCCTTCACTTAAAATTTAGAATCCAGAATCTAAATGTCATTTATAACTGTTTGTGGAAAACCAAGTGTGTGAAGGAATATTATTAGGATTTATTTGCAATTTTTACATGAAAGTGAAAGCCATTTGACTATTTCACTGTGTCTTGTGTTTGACAAATGCTTGACATTCGGCAATTTTTATTCATAACGGAAATTGAAATGGAATTTTGAGTGTAATGCGTATTTTATTGCCCTTGTTGAATTCTGAATTCCCCCTCCTCAATTTTTCCTCCATGTAGATAAACACAAACACAAATATAAATACTCATACAAAAATATGCAGCTTTTTCAGTGTAACAGCCCTTTACGGTAAAATCGGAAATCGGTCGGAGATCAGCGGAAACCCACTTTTCTCCCACAGCTTGTTCGTTGTTTGTTGTTCGCTTCCCTGCATACTGCATACTGATCTTTTTGCCAACCACAGTTTAGTTTGGCTAAGTGTTCATGATTGGAACAAAGTATCCTGATGATTTAAGTACTTTCCTGTCTTGAGTCTCGAGTCGTGAGTCTCCAGTTGAAACGGCTGGTTGTTGGACAAGATGCTGCTTTCTGCTGCTGTGTTAATGAGTTGTTCCGTTTTGGTTTGCTTGTAAGCTGCCCGTGTACATCCTGTTTTTACCGTAAATTTTTACATGCTGACCAATTCTCCAGTTCGTCCTCTTTTGTTCTCTTTCTTGTTCTTAATGCTGATTATTTGTAATTTGACTACAGTCATGTAGACAAACAAGGTTAGCTGATTTCAGCAGCAAGAGTTGGAACGAAATACTGTAAATTAAGAAACAAATGACCCTTTTATTTACCAATTATTAGCGGTACGTTTCTCATTTTTCATGGTGTGATAAGTGGAACGAGGCGTGTGTAATATAAAATGTACAGTGTACGCTGTGTACATAATATAGGTATGGTTAGAGAGGTAGGTCCGTCAGACAGCTTGAGAATTGAGGATTGAGGATTGAGCATTGAGCATATGTGAAGCCATTAACTATGGACTATGGGTGCTGTCAGTGGGTCGGAGGAAGTTGGAGTTGGAGAAATATGCCATGTGCTCGGGAAAGTGAAAATGAGGGGGAAAAATGAAAGTGATAGTTGGAGTGTGGTTGAATGTCTCACACCTGACACCTTCAGTTTCCTCTCTTCTCTCTTGTTCTCTCGTCTGTCACACATCACACACTTTTCTCCGCTCTTTCTCCCCACAAGATGTATGCACTATGTAAGTTACGTCAGAAGCGACGGAGGAAAAAACGGAAAGCAGAACGAGACGAACCCATCCAGAAATAATAGATACATAGAGAAAAACATCTACATTCTACATTCACATCTACATTATTATATTATATATGGATATGGATATGAATTCCTTCTCTGCCATGAAAACGAACCCTACGATGGATCTACGATGGATGTGGCTTGGCTTGGCACTTGGCATTTATGTATTTTCAATGGCACAGAGAATAGAGGAATGAAGGCAGCCGACAGCAGAGAGCCAAACAAACCTGTTTGGAGAGACAAATGCTCTCTCAAAAACTCTCATTCTCATTCCGTTACCAAAACGGAAAACGGAAACTTCACCCAGCCCAACCGAAGCGAACTGGTTCTCTAATAGCTTGATTCATTTATCAACATTTTCCACGTCTCAGGTCTCAACCAATTTTTCAATCCCTCATTTTCACCAACGCCAACACCAATAGTAAAAAATGGGGTATTTATGGAACGGAAAATTCAATGACATTTTTTCCCTACACTTGTTTCATTAGTACTAGAGTCTAGAGTTTAGAGACTAGGGACTAGAGATGAGAAGTAGAAAGTATAAAGTAGAAGTGAGTTTCGGGCTACATACTATCTTCCGTTTCTTTTTATATATTATCCTATGTATGTTCTTCTACGGTACTAATTTAGAGAGGGAACAGAACAAGAGCCAGAGTAAGAAGTAACGGAAAATGCAGGATATTAAACGGAAACAAAGAGTTTACTTCCACCTTCACATAAATATCCTATATCGTACCAAGAGAATGGTAGGTGTTTCCTTTCTTCTCTATCAACTACCCTTCTCGTATCTCGTATCTTTTATCTTTCTTTCGGTGGACTAATCATGGTGGACGATCCGAATCGGGATCGAAATCAGAATCAGCATCAGTACTTGTATCGGGGTTGGAATTGGAAGCGGAATTACACAGAGCATTAGAATCGGTTGAGACAGAGACAATCTGTTGGATTCTGGGTTGTTGGATGAACGGAGCTCCATCTCAAATCTAGCTACAGTAGAAAAAGGAAAAGCAGACATATAAGCCACTGCCTCTTTTGGGGTGAAGCTGACTGTATTCATATATTTAACATTGGCATTCAAATTCTGCCATTTCCTTTTGTCCTGTACACTGTACGCTGTACACAGTGTATATTGTCCATTGTACGTATAGATAGGTGCTTGTGTAAGGTTCCGGTACTTTGTTCAAGGAAATATTATCCTGTACGGCGTATACACTATACACTATACACATTGTACATGTCCTTCGATAATCTATAATACGTAGAATACACGTGGTAAGTTTGGAGGAAAGCATTGGAAGATTGGAGGAATCCACGTAAATATGTGGAACATGGAGCATCTTTCTCTTCCCTCTTCCGTCTTCTGTCTTATGTGTGGAAGTAATAATAATCCGAAATAAGTTATGTCTCTGCACAAGATATTGGCAATAGTAAATTTTCGGCTTTCTCCAAATATCCTCCGTTTCTAATGCTACACACTCTAGACTGTAGACTGTAGACTGTAGACTGTACAATGTACAATGTATATTGTAGAATGTAGAATATAGACAAAGATGGGGAAACTGAAATGGGTTTCCTTTCTCCTTCTCTGTCTCTGTCTCTGTAGTTTCTCGATAATAATAGATAAAGCAATGTTATGTGTTGGAGACAGACAAGAGAGTTGGAGTTGGAGTTGGAATTCAGAATTCAGACTTGGGTTGAGTACACTCCACACTACGCTAACTAATGCTAATGCTGAAACTAATACTATCCAATATTAATACCGATACGGATAGGAACAAGGATAGGAATACCCTTTATACTGTTTGTTGTATTGTACCAGTGCTGAAACTGATGCTGAAATTTGGGGTGCCTCTTTTGCCTGCCTGTTTCTTCCAATTGCTTCCGACTCTTCAGTTTTCTGTTTTCTGGCTCCTTCTCCTTCTTCTCCTTGTTGCTAATGTTGGAGTTGGAAGAAGGAGAATAGTGAGAGAGGCGAGAGATGGTTATAAATAAAATATTGTTTGCTCCTCTTATTAGTCTTGTGTATGGCATATCACACACAATTCTCTCTCTCACTCACTCGGTTCTGCCTTGTTTTAGTCATCCCTTACTGACTGCTGCTGCTGCTATTGTTCCGTCTTCTTAGACCATGCAGAAGAGTAGAGAATAGAGAATGAGCTGTAGCTGTAAAAGACGACGTCTAAGGGAATGTCTGTGCCTGTATTTCTCTAAACTCTTTGGGGCATGAGGCATGAGAATCCCTGACTTTCTCATTCTCTTCCTCGGCTCTTGTGTCTTTATCCTCTTCTTTGACTCTGATTCTCTTTGCTCAATGCTCAATGCTCAATGTACATTGTACATGTTGGTTCGTTTCGGCATTTGGTATTATCAATGTGCGGTTATGGTTCGTGTATTTTCTCCTTCCTTGCTCATGCTTCTGTCAGATCCGCTTTTCTCTCCTTTCTCTTCACTTACCACAATACTTAGGCCACACCACAGCTACAGACACTAGACACTAGACACTAGACACTAGACACTAGACACTAGACACTAGACACTAGACACTAGAACCTAGTGCATAATCTGTGCTCAATCAGACCTTGTACGTTGTGCATTGTAAACTGTATTCCATATTGAGTTATCGTACATTGTACAGTATGAAAGCACAAGTTGCATATTAAGACATGCTAAAGGAATTAAATGAAAGTCAGACCAATCCCAATTCCGATTCTGATGTAAACCCAAAACCCAAAAACCAAACACAAGAATCCAGAGCATCAGACATGATCAGCTTGAACAGTGAATAGTGAACAGTAAGCAGTCTATAATTTATGTGCACACGAAGGAAATGCAAAAGAATCATCCGGATTCAAACCCATTGTAAAATGTATCATACTTTACCATGAACTGGTTTACCTATGACTGTGATAGTGATACAAATTATTATTATTACAGCAGGTTTGGAATAAAATGGATGAATTTTGAAATATCATGTTTATTACAGATGAATTTATGCAAAGATTGGAGTGGAATGTTCCAAATTATTTTCCGTCTTAATTATTTATAATTTATAATAATGATGGTGAAAGTTTATGTGTTGAGCGTTGAGAGTATTGAATTCATTGTCCCCGTTCAAAATTCAACGCTACACAAGAAATTTGTATTACATATCCAATATATGTTGCCTTGCCTTGCTGTTTGACTCAATTAAAACGTAGTTGGGTTGGTGATGAAACAACAGACTGATAGATACATGGATGAATGAATGAATACAATAAAGAATGAGGATGGGGATGAGGAAAAGTTTGGGGAAACTGCTCAAGAACGTGACTTTTCCTTTTTAGGGAATGTCAGCAGAGAGTGTAGAAAAGTAGTACAAAAATATAGGAACAACAACTTGGAATAAGTTGAAAACTATTTCACTTTTAATACACGCACTGGCTGATGTAAGTTGTTGGATGTTGGACATGACCACAAAAATTTCTGGATGATTCTCGAATCTTGAATCTTGAATCTTGAAGAATCTCGAATACTTTGAAACACAACAGGAAATAAATGCAAAACTGATTTTGTTTACAGTTAACTTCAGTACACGCGTCACTGCTCCCTTATCTTTCTTACAAATGTAATAATATTATTGTCTTTGAGAAAGTAGAAACTGAGAATTATCTACAAAAGAAGACAAAGATGAGAAACGGAATCCATTTCATTTGAGGAATTCCAAATTCCAAATTAAAAATCAAAATCAAAAATCATACCAGGCACAATTTTCATATTATCAGATTTTGAATTCGTTAAAGGCGAAAGGATTTTTACCAACGTTACCCAATAACAACATTGAGTACCATAGTTCTTTAACTGTATACTTTTACCCCGGCCAAAATTCGCCCCATTTTCAACATTATAAGGAAACAGACAGAAAAACCCCGATTCTCTAAACAATCTGGAATCTAGAATCTGGAATCTAGACAACAAGGATTGCTTGGAATTCTATGAATTCTTCTCTTTGTTTTATTTGGTTTTGTTTTGTTTCTACTTTCTAATTGCAATAGATTACTTGACACTTTTACTATTCTCCCTTGCTCCTTTCACCATTTAGTTACTTGGCAGTTTCAACTTGCAATTCTTTGAATTAATTACAGTAGCTTCTTCTGCATTCCTTTTCTCATCTGGTCTGGTCTAATTTGGTGGGTGGTTGGGTCTGAGCTGGATCTTCCATGTTGCGTACTTTCTGTATTTCGTCTTTTAGGATTAGATTTTTGTTTCACAGGCCACGGGAGAAAAGGGAAATTAACTCCTGCGACACTAATTAAAAATATTTTGATAAAAAGATGCTAAATCTCCAGCAATTTTCTAATACATATTTACTATTTTTTATTAGTTTTAATTGAATAATCCTATTTAGCAGCATCAAAATTGTCATT
Source organism: Sminthurinus aureus (assembly GCA_034698265.1). Taxonomy (NCBI): domain Eukaryota; kingdom Metazoa; phylum Arthropoda; class Collembola; order Symphypleona; family Katiannidae; genus Sminthurinus; species Sminthurinus aureus. The sequence continues at coordinate 18,177 of JAQGBH010002085.1, forward strand.
TAAAATCTCTCTTTGAGGTAAAATATTGACTCAGAAGAAAATTATTTGTCCCCGTATCCATAAAATCCATACAAATTATCAAGCCTTCATTTTTGTATTTTTTTTTGTTTCTGGTTTCGCGCATTGCAGACGTATTGATTTTCGAAAGCAAAACGGAATGTATAAAAGGGTGAGGAAATGCACTTGTTGACGATAATGAAACCGAGACCAACTCACAGGCTGAGAGTTTTCAAAGTCTAAAAGTATAAAAGTAGACTCTAGACTCTAATCTCTAGACTCTAGTTTCTAGACTCCCCAAAACTCTTGCTCAGTCCAAACTAAATATTTAGTCCAGGTTAAATTGGGCAAGTGTAAAATGCATACATGCATACATGCAGATATGCAGTAGAATCTACTATATAAATATATGAATAGTTGAAGAGGAAATATAAATATATATGCATGTGATTATTATGTATTTCTCTATTCTCTATAGTTTGTTTCAATGGGGTAAAGTTGTATTTGTAGTTTGGACCGAGTTCACGTTCACTCTTCACCGTCCACACGGAAAAAGTAAAGTAAAGTTTTGGTGTCAAGATCAAGAGGGGAGACGAGGAAAGTTTGTACATTTTAAATATCTTTAAAGAATCTTGGGCATATGAACAAGAACAAGAACTAAAGAAGAATATGTAGATTACGCACTTTGTCTGTCCTCATGTGCATTGCACAGTGCATGAACAATGAACATTGAGCATCTCCTACATCTCTTGTCTAAAGTATAGAGTACAGAGTATAGAGTATAGAAATGTACAAATGTATATATATATTTGCATATCGCATGTGTGCGTGCATAATGCATAATACAAGGTTGCACTCAAAATGACTGTAAAATATAATAAGCTGAATTATTTCTTTGAAGAATCTTGAAAATTATGATTCTTCAACAGACTTGCAGAGACAGTTGAGTTGAAGAGACTAAACCAAACCAAACCAAGCCAAGCCAGACCAGGCCAGACCAAAGTCGGAATAATCACAAGAGACAAAGGACAGATGCATTTATGTACATGTAAACGTGCGGAAGATTGGCAAGAAATTGAGTGAGATTTAACAACCTGAAATCAAAAAGTGGGAAGTGGGAAGAGTGAAGAGGAAAGGTTGAAAGTTGGAAAGTGACCTTGTCCTTGTGCCTTTAGTGTAGTGAGTGAGTGTACGCAAAGATATAGATATAGATGTAGTAAATGTTGGGTACTTTCGCTGTCCCTCTTTCTTTCTCCTCCTCATTCTGTTCTGTTCTGTTCTGTTCCTCTGGTGTTGCTAAAACTAAAACTAAAACTAAAATGAGTGTGTACTTTTAGCACTTTCATCATAAAGCCAAAGTTTGTTCTTGTTCTTCTTTTGGTATAGAAAGTAAGGAGAAGGGAAGTTTTGGGACAACCAAACCAACTTGGCTGCATGCTCTCTTCCTCTCTCTCTTGTGTTCGCAATACACCCGCCGACTTCTTTACTTACTTACTTATACTTACTTGCTCACTTACTTGGTTTGGTTTGGTTGCACTAGCATCTAGAATCTAGAATCTAGAATCTAGAATTCTAGTATTACAAAACTAAAGTTATCCGCTTGAGCTTCAAATCACCCAAATTTTCCAAACTTTCATTGGGGCCGTTGACTCTTACCTGCATCCACAAAACTCAGCCAAGTTTTCACACACACACCATCAACTAATATTACACACTTTACAAAGATCCAACTACATATTTGACCTTGACTCGTTGAGCGTAGAACACCACCACCCACAATCATTATCCTCTTTTCCTCATTCCAAAGTCAAAGTCCATGTTGGCTAAAACTAGACTGGAAATTCTAGATCCTAGATTCTAGATTCTAGAATTGCATTTCAGCTTTGATTTTGTGATCTGGAATCTAGATTCTTGAGTCTGGAACATGGAACATTGGGCATGAAAATTCTATTGATTTTTGTAAATATCCTCATTTGCGAATACTAATTATTATTATCATCATCACAGGCTTTGGGAGAAGGTGTAGATTCTTTCAATAATAAAAAGGAGCCTAACAATAGATATTTTTGGCAGTTGAATCTTTCGTCTTGAACCTTGAGCCACGAGTCTTAACACAGTCATAAAGGTAATTCCTTGAATAATTAAAAACAATCAACTTGTCATTCCATTCATCCTCAACCTCACGGTCATACGAAACACAAGACACACCGCACCAAACCAAAACACAGTAATAAGCAAGAACAAAGCCGAGTCGGAATGACAAATGACAAAAGACAAAAGACTAAAGGGAGAAACAACAGGAGAATATGAGAAAAAGGAGCGAGAGAGAAAAAGGGATCTCAATTAGTATGATAATTTTTCCTCGAGTAATTATGTATGCACACAGTGCACTGTTCGGGACCTATTTCTTTTCCATGGGGGAAAAAAGAATGCTGCCTTGTCTTGTCTTGTCTTGGCTTTCTATCCTTCCACCACATTGGCATTGGCATTCCCATTTGCATCGTCTCACTCCACTGTATATTTATTTTTTGAAAAGTGTTCTTAGAATCTAGAATCCGCAGATGAAGAGAAAAGGAAAAGATTGGAGAGAAAGAATGATGAATATACATAAGAATCGGTGGGATTGAAATCTAATAAAGTTTACATTGAATTGAGATTCCAAATTCCAGATTCTACATTCTAGATTCAGAGCCCAAAGAGTGTACATTGTACATGTAGATTTTAGATGGTGAGCGGGGTAAAAGAATAAATTTTCTCTTTGGATTCTAGATTCTAGATTCAAGATTCTACACTTTTTCTATACAACTAACTAACTAACTAGCAGTCCAAATTACACGAATGCACATACATAATGCGACTGGAGATACATTTATCCTTGATGACTTGTGTTGCATATTTTTCTCAATCACACTACCCTGCTCTTGTATTTAGTCACTGCCTATCCACTATGTATCTACTATCTACAATCTACAATCTACCATCTACTATTAAGGGAATGAATAGTAAAAAGACTAAATGTATTTGTAACTTGAATCTAGAATCTAGAATCTAGAATACATGTAGAATTTAGATATGATGCATTTAAATCCGCATCGACATCAGCATCAGCATTGGAATTTCTCTTCAGCTATTTCCATGTCCGACTCCAACTCCAACTCCAATTCTGAATCTGAATCTGGATCTGGATATGGACTTGGTCTATTGAAAAGAAAAAGGAAAATAGTGGAGGTGGGGACGAAAGAATAGTTAACTATACATGAAGAACATGAAGAAAATGAAGAAAGAGACAGAGAGAGAGAAGGAGCGAGAGAAATAAAGAAAGCTGCATTGACTTGACTCAAACCCTCTTGATGAAAATTCATTCAATCTAGAATCTAGAATCCAGAATCTAGAATATATGCAAAAATATTCAGTTCCACCAAACCAAACCAAAGCAATCGGTTTCCAGTTTCACTTCTCCAGTTCCAATACATATGTACGTGAGCATGCACAGAGACATAAGACATGCATACAGTATACAGTATACAGTACAAGCGAGTGAGAGCGGAATTGAATGGAAAGGATGGAGAGACGGATAGCTCATGTCCTTGCCCTTTTACGCTCTTTACTAATAGCAGCAATAAGGAAATGCAATAATGCAAGTTTGGTGTGTGGATTGTGGATTGTGGATTCTGGATGGGAGAAGGAAAACTTGTTCCTAAAAAATTGGTGGAATACGGAATATTCATTACGTAATTTTTTCCATGTCATTCCTGCTCTCTATACTTTGTACATAATTTCCCTCTCGCTCCCTCCTGCAGACATTTTCTCATTTGCTATCTCCTTCTACATTCTACAGTCTACAGTCTAGATGTTCTAGAGTTTTAAGATTTCCAGTTCTGTTTCTATTTCCATTTCTCCAATAGGAGCAAAATGTGCATTAAATACCATCACCACACTTTTTACTTTACACGTATGATTTTTACCAATTCAAATTCAACCAATAAAGGAATTCGGGTTTTGAGTTTCGAGGAGTTTCCAAAGGAGCAAAGAGCCACGACCAGCAACCAGGAACTAGCAAGTGATTTACTTATTTACGTATTTACACGTAAAACATTCATGTAAAAGACTCAAAGGAAAGAGCATCCAAAAGGAGGAAAAGAGAAACAGAACTACAGGAGATATAGTAGTAAGCTGAGTTGTGACAAAGAAGAAGCCGAAAAAGACGAGGACGATGAGGAAAGAAAAAGGGCTGAGGGAGAGAAAAATTAGCTACTGAGTAAACCCGCATTTCAAATCCAAATGAGAGACACCAAACACAAGCAAGTTTTCTTTCATTCATCTTCTCTTTTATATTTTACATTCTAGATTCTACGCTTTAAACACTATACCCTCCCTCGTCTCTTCTACATGCTCAAAGCATTGAGTCTTGAGTCTGGAGTCTGGATTCTGGAGTCATTTACTTTCTCGCCACTTTTTTCTCATTCTTTCCCTTTCCTTCCGACTCTCTTCTTTTTTTTTCATCCTTACCAAACCAAACCAATGCAAACCAATGATTTGGTTTATTCTGAGGGAGAGAAAAAGAGAAGAAATGAGAAATGGATGGAGAATGGAGAATGGAGAATGTGCTCGTGTGTACAAATTAAATCGCTTCATTATGGCCCTACAAACCGCATATATCCAAACAATATAAACAATGAACATTTTGTCTGTAGTCTGTTGTCTGTATGATACATTCCACTTTGATGAATATAAACGTATGTACAATGTACAATGTACAGTGTATATATATCCAAATGGAAGGAAAGAAAAAAGGATCAACCGAGATTTTCCCCTCTTCATTATGACTCTACTACAGATTTGCATACATGTACAATGTACACTGCATGTTGTATGTGTAATGTGTATTCCTTTTTTATGAAAGGATGTTAAGAAAATGACTTTTAATATCATGTTGTATGCTTGTATGAGTTTTTGTACTGTATTCACAGTATAAAACGTACAGAAAACTGGCTTTCTTGCTTTCATCTGGTTTAAGGTTGATGCGCGAGAATCAAGGAATCCACAGAAATGAATGACGGCAGTTCTAATGAAGAAGAACAAGAAGAGGAGAAAGGAGTCGAGGTTAAAATATTAGTAAGCTGTGGAAAAATTAATGGGTTGGTGGTCGGTGGTCTAGTTTCAGTTTTCTTGCTTTATCAACCTGTTTGTATACACATGAATCGGTTGAAGGTTGGATGTTGGATGTTGCAGGCAGAACAACTATACTTGATGTGTAAAAGTCTGCACTGTACATTGCGCAATATATATTGTACATTTGCTTTTCACTACCCGTATTATGTCCATAACATCATCATAAAGAAACGAGTCTTTTTTATTATTTTTTTAGCAAATAAGGAAACATTTGCTTGCATCTTGGCGTTGCTGGGACGGTGAAGGAAACACAATACACAATCAAGCATCCACCCAAGCAAATGAAAGAGAAAAGAAATTACATTTACATTGCATCAAATCTCCGAGCCAACCAGAAAAAGGCGAATAAGGAGAGGAAACCAAGAACCTGAACCTGCTTTCTCATCTACATCTCAAATGGAATGGAATATGTATGACTACAGAACAGAACTGAACAGAGAATAGAGGACACAATGAAATGAACTGGGAACGGGAACGAGAATGGCAGTGGACGGAAGAAGGAGCTTCACACTTTCATAATTAAGTGCACTTATTATATGTAATCCCATTATTTCAACGATCCTATACTTCATATCCCTTCTTTACCGTATCAACGTTTCAACGTTTCAACACATCAACTCGAGTATGAAATGCAGAGTAACAATTGTACAGTCTAAACTGTGGCGGAGCAACAGCAAAAACATCATAGTGCTTCGCACACCGCATTAAATATGATGACAACCTTTCTCCTTCTCAACTATTCTCTTATTTTCTCCATTCTCTCTTTTCCATTCTGCATATTCCATATTCCACATTCCATATTCCATATCTGTGGCTTGTTTGTCTTTACACGTTCTTTCTGGCAGTTGTCTGTGAAAGATCCCTTGCCTTTCATTTTCACTCTTTTCCTCCTTTCCTTCATTGACACAATTCCTATGCAAATAGACCAAGAGTAAATCCCTTGATCTTTTCATTATTTACTCTCATTATACGTCTCATCACTCGGCTTAAAAACCTAACCCCGTCAGATATGCTCCATGCTCCATCCTTTGCAACTACAAAGTATCTGAAATATTGAGCATCCTTTCAAAATGTCTACTGTATACGTTTCTTAGATGTCTATAGTTTATAGATTTCTGTGTCTATGATATAAAATGGTATAGTGCAATGTGCATAATATTTGATATTATGAGGTGATTGAGTTCTCACAAACTACAGTACACTACACTAGACTAATTCAATTAATATCTACAATCTACAATCTACAATGGCAAAGTACAATGCGATACTGTGCTTTTGTCCTTACAGTGCTCAAATTTTTAATTATTACATCTGGATTCTGGGTTCTGGATTCTGGATTCTGAATAAAACTACCTACAAATCCACAATATCAATTCCAATTTCAATACCAATTCAAAGGGAAAAGGTGGAAACAAAAGATTTGATAAATTTAACTAGAAATTAGAACACTGATTCAGCTCGGCACTAGGCATTCTATTGATTCCAGAAAATCCTTTGTTAAACTGCTCATTGTACATTGCACGTGTAAAGACGAGAAACTAGAAACTAGAGACTCACGTCATCCTCAGTGACATTAATAATTATATTTTGTGGCCTATTTTAATGGAATGGTGAATACATTTTATATTTATTTAGGTAGAAAAGAAGATATGTTCACATTAACATCTTGATAATCAATCTGTTTCGTGTTCCCTGTTTTAGGTTCCGTATTTCTACTGATATTTCTATTTCTATTTATCTTTCTCTTTGCTGGTCGTCGTTGTTGATGAAGATGAGATGTTATGAACTCTGAGACAAAGGGATAAAAACAAGGAACAAGGAACGAGACAGGAAAAATATCTGTTGGTTCAATCTCTAAATTACATTACATCACCAGGCAGAACAGAATAGAACAGCAAAACACTATAAGCTACGTACATAACGTACCTACATTAATATCATGTACAACGTACAATGTATGATACAGAATGAACAAAGTGCAGGGACAGCCAACAACCATCAGCCAACATGTTGGTCTTCAACCTTTACAAGTACATATTATTATATTATCTACAAATTTCTGCTCCTCATGACAAAATATGTGTATTTTCTTCCCTAAAACAGAAAAGATAAAGACAGAAAATACAGAAAGGAAAAGAGCGAGAGAGATAGAGAAAGAGAGAGTTGTTCAGGGACAAAATCGAAGAATGAGAAAAGGTTTCGTAAAATCTAGATTCTAGATTCTAGAATCTAGAAAGTGATGTGATGGTTGGATGGAAGATAAATGTATGTATGAGTGAGTATAAGAGGAGAGAGAATGAGTGAGTGAGTGAAAAGGGGAGAATGAAAAGAAAAGAAAAGAGAGGAAAGGAGGAAAGAAAGCAAGAAAAGAAAAGGCCTCTCTCTGTCTCTCTGCCTGTGTATGTGTGTCTGTGTCTGTGTCTGTCTGTCTGTCTGTGTTTTGGTGCACTAATTTGCTGGTGGTAATTAAGGATTGCGATCTGATGTGTAAAGACAGAAGCAGCCAGAGACAGAGACCGGGGCAGAGAAGAAAGAAAGAAAGATCGAAAGAGTGGGTGAGTGAGCAAGGAAAGAAGGGAAAGAGGGGCAGAAAAGAATGAAGGAGGGAGCAATAGCATTGCATTGCATTGTACATTGTACAGCATCAACATCAGTATCAGCATCCGATTCAACATCACCAGTACAGTACACAGTAGACGGTACAAGGGTAGAAAGGAATGAAGGAGCTATGTATATAAACAAGGCGCAGCATAGGATGCAAAGGATGGATACGACACCAACCATGTCCTGACATGCTATGCTATGCCATGCCATGGACCAGAGACCAACCAGACTAAAATGTAGTTGAACAGGAAAAAGAAGAAGAAGAAAGAAGAAGGAGGACAAAATCTGAATCTCTGTTTTGCTCCCAAAGCCCAAGCCGAAACCGAAATCAAAGCCGAAAAGAAAGGAATAGAGAATAGAGAAAAGAGGCATTGAGTTTAGATCGGGGAAAGAACTAACTAACTAGTGCACTAACACCAGAACCAGAATCAGAACCAGCACCACACACACATTTTCATATTATGTCTAAGAAGCGCACACGTTGACATACATAACTACCAAGCTTCGCCAAATGTCATGAAGTAACATCCAGATCCTCTTGGTGCTCGATGTCATTTCTTTCATTCTCGCTAAAGCAAAATGAAAGCGATTTCATTCTATATTTTGAAATATTTGAAATAAGAATCTCTACTTCAAATCTTTCTACTTGCATAATAATATACAGGATACATATATATATGTATAATCTGCACGCATAAAATTGTATTGCAGTTGAAAACAGAAGCATGTATGAAAACATACACGTAATGTATTCGGATATATAGGGATATATGGAAATATGATATATAGAGATATACTCGGCTCATGCAGGTGCATAAGTACTGGATGTACTTTATAATTGCAAGCCCTTTCTAATTATTCCTATATATGTACCTA
>JAQGBH010002086.1:0-26825 GCA_034698265.1 Sminthurinus aureus
AATTACACTTAATTGTGGAACTTTTTTTATTAGCGTAGGAGATTTTGGTGTGCAGCGGCAGAGAGAGTAAAAGTATCAACATAATAAATCCCGATTCTGATACCACAATTATGTGTATCCGTGCATTATGCTACTGAACTCACACATGTTGAATAAAAATCAAACATATTATACACAAACTCATAATAGTACAATAATAATATAATGATATATTATGAGTGCTATGTGTAACTTATGTATAAGATTTCTGATTAATTTTTCAAAAAGTTAGTTTTAATTTTTTTTTTTTAAAAAAATAAATTTCTACATTTTTTGACAAATTTTAGTCGGTTTAAAATTCCCGTTAACAACTCAAACTAAATTTTTGAAATTTTACTAAATTTTTAAAATTTTGGTAAATTTTTAAAATTTTGGTAAATTTTCAAAAAATTTCCACAAAATCCTGAATTTTCACATAATAATTACAGACTGTTACTAACACTACTATTATTTAAAAATTTATTTGCACTAATTTTTTACCCCGTTAAGTTTACTAATTATGAAAACCAATATTATTATTATAGCCTATGTTGAAAATGTTTAGTAAAAGTACTAATTTATTAATTATTTTAGTTTAGTTGGACATTTTTGGGTGTGTCCAAATGATTGCTTAAAAAGAGAGAAGAAAAAAAGTCCCACATGTGAACGGGCAAAATATTTGAATGCCACATTTTTTGTCAAGGATAGAATCGTATCGATTCTAGTCTACTATAATAGAAAAAATAAATAAAATTAACTAACTTTAAAGTTAAATTGTAGGGTAATTAAAGCGCAATAAGAGTTTAAAGTGACGTTTATATATGTTGTTTGATACAAAGAATCATATTTTGTTATAAAAAAATAAGTTTTTTTTACAACGTTTTCTATGTAGAACTTTCGCTTAATCTTTGCCTTATTATTTCCATGTGCGGAATCCAGAATCCAAAATCCAGACAGTAAACGGGAAGTTTATGAAGGTTTACGTGGCGAGACTTTACGTCCGTACTTACATCTCACATCATTTATTATATATATTGTGGATTAAAATAAAAAGCCAAAAATTATGCCCAAAACAGTTTATTTGTTTATTTGCTGGGAGGAACATGGTTTTCTGAGTTTTTACGGGCTGTCTGATTTGTGCATTTGCATACACAGTATTACACAATATATATTATGCAAACTGTTTTTGTACTTGTCGAGAAAATACGGACAATGTAATTAAAAAGTTGAAATTGAAAATGTTTCACCCATTCCATAGTTATGATGCTGGCAACTGGAAACTGGCAATTAGCAAAAGACAAATGATAACTGAGCAAAAAAAGGTTGACATGCATGTGGATTTGAAGGGTAACATTAATAATTATTACTATCATCGTCTATTAAATTTAAACCACAGACTTGAATCATTTTTCCTCCCATAATACAGTAGAGTTGATCACACACTGCAGTCTGCAGTACAGTGTAAATTTTAAAAGGGAGGGACAGTAATAATTACTTGAATTAGAAAATAAATACCTTTTATACATGCACATATAAATCCTGTTTAATTTCTGCTTAGGAACTGGCAACTCGCGCACAATACACACTACACACTGCACACTACCGTTTCTTTGAAAATAATTGACGATAGAATAGGCAACAGTGATGATGAACAAATAGTTTGGAAGTGTAAATAAATGACGTAATTAAGTAACTTAATCAAATTTCAAGGGAATATGGTGAAAGTTATAAAGAATCAAAAACTTGATATATGTACTACTTGGCTAGGAGAGTGTATCTACATTCTACATTCTACATTCTACATTCTGCATTCTACGTTCTATAATATAGAATGGACATTGTTTATAAACTATCAGTTACACTCCAAGTTAAGTTTTAGTGGGACGAGTTGAAAATTAGAAAATGAGAATTTGATACATTACAGATATTCCGGCTCGCTCCAGTTCTCAACTGGGAATTGGATCACATATCCGAGTAAAACGTATATAATATATAGTGTGATGCAACCAAATTCAAAATTCTATAGTCAATAGTACAGTAAATGAAGGTTCGATAATAAAGTAGGAGTAGTGGTAACGAGTAACGAGTAAGCTGAAATGTACTAGATGGATGTAGATTATGGATTCTAGACTATAGACTATGGATTGTCAATTGACGATTGTGGATGAGAGTAGCCGAGAGTATATTATGTTTTGATGATAACGACAGGGATAGTAATGGCACTGATGATTCAGAAGGAAAAGGAAAATCCCTTTTCTATTTTCATTAGAATCTAGAATCTAGAATCTAGAATCCTGCTGTACTTGACAGTTTTCGCGAGACGTAGATGATCCAGTGATGATTTTATCTCATACTGGTGATATAATCTCGAATCCGAGTAGAGTACAGTAAAGTACAGTAGAGTAACAGTGGAGGACAGGTGTTTTTAATAGTGAGGTAAAGATGACATAGTGTACACTCATCTTGCTGCTTGCTGCTCATACCACAGATAATATTATTGTATTTAGTCCAGGGTGTTTAGTTTTCCTTCATCGTCATTTATATGCCATACATGTACAATGTACATTATTGTACATACAGATTACCGGTCGCTCTCAACACTCAACTCTCCACTCCATGCTCGATACTCACTAGAGCTACACACTTCATTTCAATAATTAAATAGACATGAACGAAGCCAACCAGAAAAGGAGCTTTGCTGTAGTCAAGTTCCGCCTTTCATTATGAGTCAATTAAAGGCACATTGAACTAATTACACGCCGCATATCACCATTACCACACCATTTCCTTCTCTTCTCTTTTTGTTTACAATTTACTGCTTCTTGTACATGTCCACAGTCAAAAACAGAGCAAGGAAGCTATAAGTTCTGACATCCATTTTATTGATTGATCTCAATGGCAAAATTTCCGGGTCATCCGCTTCGTACTTCATGCTTCATACTTCATGCTTTATGATTCAAAGTTCATAATAATATTGAGAGTAGAAAACAAAGTTCTTCTTCCGCTTACCCAAATTCTAGAGGCTAGATTCTAGATTCTACAATGTAAACTATCTAGGAAGAAATCGTGGGTGCAAATAACGGCTTTACACCGCCCTTGATGAATTGGTAAAGACGATGGACGATCTTTGACATTTGACTTTAACGATGTGTCCAATGTGTCTCAATGTTCAACGTTCATGCTCTAATAGAGCACAGCCTTAAACGTTTATCCTGTCAATCCTCAATCCTCAGTTCTCTCTAGATTCTAGATGTAGCATGTGTACGGTGTATTTGTTATCCGGGTGTGATATTTTGTTACTTTTTGAATTATAAATAATGCCTTACATAAAAAAATGGGCCGATACATTTCACTCCATCCAACATTCAGCTAAAAGTCTTTGTCATTTTAAATATGGTATGATGTACACTTATACGTACCTTGAAATTTCCTTCTTGTTGACTCTAGAATCTAGTACATGGCTGAAATTTCAGTGATACAAAAGTTACTCGGCCCTAAAAAGTATAAAAGACACAGAGTGGTGGAACCTGTAGCTTGTAGCTCCCAGCTCACAATTTAAAAAAGAATGCTAGAATATCAAATGTTTTCCACAGTACCATAGATAAATAGACGGGTAGATAATAGATATTTTGCATTTGTTTTAAATTGTAAATCTACGGCGTAGTCCAAAGCAAAACAAGTAGACCCAAGCAAACAAAACATGAAACACGTGGCAGATTTGTACAAGTCTTTTCCTTTTCAATTGTATGGTATGTTGTATGGTATAAAATCCCAAGAAGAGTTAGAGTAAGAAGAGTACATAGGAAAAGGAAAGTTTTTCTAAAGTTTTTCCGTCCAACAACTGTGTTTCCAAAAACTGTGAAACAAAAAACAATGTAGATTCTACATCTATCTTGTATCTAGTATATAGTATCTGGTATACTTAATGTAATCGGGAACTACGGGAAATTTTTTAATAATATAATAGCAATCTTGTCTATAGATTATAGATGTTCACATATGTGTGCGCTTTGTACTTTGTAGGTATAACTTTCCACATCGTTGCTGTTATTCTATTCAGTGTTTGTTTACACAATTAAAATAGGACAGATGGGATATTGGATACATGGTACCTACATGATATTGTATTGGCTACATTATACATTATGGTTCCACTCTGGCATATATATGGCATGTTAACTACCACTTGAAATTCCGAATTGAGAGAGAATGTGCACATTGAAAATTGAATTACGGTTACGACTTGAGTATTGAGTGTTGAGTATTGAGTATTAGCAGTATTTTGTATTTTGTACTTTGTATGTGGTACACAAGATACAAGATACAAGACACAAGACACAAGAGTGTTTGTGTTTATAGAAAAACTTTTATGGTCTACTCACAGAAACAAAACGTAGAGTAGTTGTGTTGAGTCGAGTTGAGTCGAGTCGAGTTGAATTGCGCTGAGTAGGAAAGAGCTGTCAGGTGAGAGAACCGATTTTGAAAAGTACTTTCAATGCATAAATATGCTTGGATAATTCGCAGCCAAACTCAAACTCAAGTACGCTTATTCTTCTGCTTCTGTTTCTTTTCTGTTCTCCTTTCTCTTTTCTCTTTTCTTGTCTCCTTTACACTTGTTTATTATTTCTACCCTTAAAGTTGTATACTGTACACAAAAGAAGGCGAGAGAGAGAGGTTGCCTTTGGATTTGCTACAGATTCTAGATTCTGGATTCTGGTAAATAGACAATAGACACAGACAAGGAAAACAGCAACGACAAGGATAACGACAACGCCAACGGCAATGTTTTGATAGACTGGTAGACACATGATTTTGTTATGAACCTTTTGTTGCTCTTTTTTATTGCTTTTTCTGTTTAACCTCCCCTGCCACTGAACACTGAACCGTTTTATCACTTTGATTTCATGTAACAGGACATGACAAAATGACATGTTACTTTTTGCACTGGTTTAGTATTTGATAAATCATGGCTCGATATGTGAAATTTAAAAGTTCAAGATTAAAGATTCAAGAGGCATGATTTGGCACACCTTCCTGTTTCTTGTTTCTTGTCAAGTTGCAGCTGGTGATGTCAAATGTCAAATCTGTTTATTTACTGTCTGCTGCGTCTTCACGAGTGATGAGCTCATTCAGTGCTGAAATTTGAATCCAGTCTACATTGTACATTGTACAGTGCACAAGTTAAAATTTCTTCAATAGCTTCACTAAGAATTTCTACGGCGCGTGTTAAAATTATTCAATGCCAATACTATTTGTATAATGTATGGTGTATATTGTACACTGTGCTATGTATAATGTATATAGTGTATAGTGTACGCCATTAATTATTATAATTTATTTGTACAACTTCTCTCTTGATGACGTTGTCACCTGTATACAAAAACTTTTGCCTTTCCTTTCATTCATCATATTTCCTCGGATCAAAACTTTCCAATTTCCATTTTCCACTTTTGACTTTTGATTCTACTAATTACAACAGGAAGAACTATCGACTATTGACTTTTGACTTTTGGCTTTTGCATTTTGCTTTTGAGTTTTTATTGCATTGTTTACTGTTCATACTGCATACCAGCATACCTGACTTATTAAAATCCTATACATTTTGCATATTGTAGTTGAATAGTAAATGCAAAGATGAAAGGTGTACAAAAGTTTTTGGATTCATCCTACAGATTCTAGATTCCAGATAAACGTAGTACGTACTACGTACATAAGTTTACATGTGATTGACAAATGGCTCAAATTGGCAAAATTTATAGGATATTTTGTTTTGGTTTCAATTTTCTGAGGAAATGGAATTATTGCACATTGTACATTGTAGATCGTAGGTTTTCTCAGAAGCATGGATATTGTTTTGTCTCTATATGTACTTCTATCTCTTTACTCTTCACTGTGTACTGCTCAAATCGCGGTAGAAAAACAAATAAATGGAATGGCCAAAGACAAAGCCAAAGACAAGAAAATGGAAATGTGTCCCTCAAGTTTTGTCCATTTACTAGGTATTTTCTCAAAATTGAAATTGAACGAGGGCGGAAATTCAAAAATTCTCTGGGGTTTTGTTCCTTGTTACTGGTTACATACTGGGTGATATCTGAGATGAAGGATTGTGATTCCATTATCCTTAGTTTCTACTTTTATTCAATGCAAACCCCAGGTAGAGCATTTGAAAAAATGTAACAGTATGATACAATGTATGTAATTTGTATTTGTATCAATTTTGAGCTTACTCAATTTACCTTTCGATAAATCGAGAAAGAAAATAGACAATTCAGAAAAAAAGTCTACTTTATCCAAAACAATATACAATGCACAGAATCGTAAGAGGCGGTCGTGACTCACTTCCGGATTTTTCAGTTCTTGTACCATACTACATGTATATAGGAAATAGTACGGATACGGAAAGGAAAGTATTTTTTAAACTTGTGTGCCAATGTAGATAGAAACAGTAAAGCAGAGGAAGGTGAAGGTTACAACAGGGATCAGCAAGTGGCACGTGTAACATAGCTACAACAAGCTCCACGTTCTCGTCACGTATGACGACTTAAAAATAGACCCTGGAAACTGTAAATGTTTCACTTTGCTCTGGATCACGAACTCGCCATGGTAAAAGAAGTGGTGTTGAGTTTTGAGTTTTGAGTACGTTCATAATGAACAGATGATGAGATGATGAGGAACGCCTCTAGACTCTAGTCTCTGGACTCAAGAATCAAGAATCTAGACTCTAGTCTCTAGTCTCTAGACCATAGATCATGCACGAGTTTTACTTGAATCCAGTACCAAAATAGACAGTAAAAGAGCAATTGTATCTCAATAACCTTGTTCCTACCTGAGCTGAGGTGGCTGTGTAAATATTAGCTGCTAATATTTTTAAAGCTCTCTAATCTCTAACACACTGGAAGGCTTGACGTGAACTGGAATATAAATAGAAAACCTATCGTAGCAACAGATGAACTAAAAAATGATAGTATACCAAAAATCTACTTTGATTTACTCGGACTCGGAATTTTGCTATCTTAAATTTCAACACAATACACAATGAGATGATAATTTATTCTTAATTTTTTTTAGACATTTTTAGACAATAAAAAGACCACACTACAACAGAAGTAGGAGCAACAGAAACAGCAACAGGAGCAAGAGATAAGAAATGTCACTTCTCCACACCAATGTTTCCCAAGTTCATCATCACAGTCATACAAACCACACGAACCACAACCATCATCATCACCATCATCATAATCATGGTCATGGTCATTTTGAGCGTTACACCCAAGAACTGGATAACCGTCCGAATCTCACCTCTAAAGTAAATGATACAATGACCACGTTACTCCAAGAGAACTCCCGAATTATCGCAACTCCTTCACACTCAGCCCAAAGTCATGATAGTAATAATAATAGTAATTCACAAGTACATTCTCACTTTCAACTGAGCGGTAGTAAGATTACATCCGAGAATTTTACCATAGACGTGGAGGAGCTCAAGACGATGGTCAGTTCCACGGTGAAGAGTCTTCTCAAGCAAGTTCAAGGGAAGGTCCAAGAAGTTTTTTCCGAGACGGAGTACGTCCAAATGTCCCCTACTGGCCTTGCGGATTATAGGAATATGAGTAATGTCACCCTGTCAACAATATATACAACAGAATTGCCACACTCGCTCTACTCTTACAGATCGGGACAACCTTTATCTCTTACTGGACATGGACAGGGACAGGGGCAGGGGCATGGACAAAGTCCTGTGTCCAACTCTAATGGAGTGCGAGTGATGCCAATGCCCATACCGATGCCAATACCGATACCAATGCCAATGCCAGGAGAAATTGTTAACGACGAAGCTTCCACGTTTCCGTATCAGAAACTCATGTATTCCGTCATCATTCCAATGATGCTCCTCTTCTGCATCCTCTCCTCCATTGTCAACTTGATTATTGTCCTTTCCGTTCGCTGGTGTAGGAAGCCCATGTCCCCCACTTTGTACTTTTCAATATCTCTAGCTCTAGCTGATGCATTCGCCTCTTTTGTACTGGGTGCTGGACTCGTTATAAACTCCCTACTTCCCGTGGTATTTGACATCTCCTTTCAAGAAACTTGCTTCCCTCTTGCTCTTGAAGTATTCAGGTAAAATAATAAAAGAATAAAATAATAAAAGAATAAAAGAATATGGGAAAATAAGTCTCTTTTGCCTAAAAACAAAATGATTGAGAATAATAATTTTTTGTCCTGTTTTTCTGCAGACTTGGTGGTGTTTTGGCGGCCGTACTTCATTTACTCGCTCTGGCAATTAACCACTGGATGGGGATTGTGCGACCACTGCAGTATGAAGCTACGATGACTCGAGGCACTGCTCTGCGAATCATTTTCATGTCTTGGATTTGTCCCCTCGTTCTCTTCCTCCTCTATTTTTCCAGTATCCCAGGTCAAGGATTTCGTTCACCGTACTGCAGCAACACAAGATTCATGACACAGAGAACTTTCCGAGTCATTTTTGCTTCATTCTTTTTCGGATCCCTCGCTCTCATGATTTTTATTTACTGGCATATAGGTAATACGGGTGAAAAAACCAACTGTATTTTTTAAGTGTGCAGTTTTATACGGTTAATATAATAAAAAATTTTCTATTTACTTATGTAGCCATTAGCGTTCGAAATCATCTTCATTACCGACTCAAATATCAAGTAAGAACTGCCTGTTTTTTTTGGAGCACATAGCTAAATTTACCGTGCTTTACACTATACACTTTACACATTTTTCACTGCAATATCCATTATGCTTTGATACAGGCTTTAATGTTTTAATTATTTTATGGTTCCTCTCAACAGAGCTGTCAACAATTGAGGAGGAATGTAAAAGCCGTAGTGACAACTGTTCTCATTCTCGGAACTTACACCGTCGGATGGATGCCAGCAATTTTGTATGTCTATAAATTATAAATTATAAATTATTATATTGTGCAAGTGTGTACTGTAATCTTTATTCCTTGTGATGTTTTATTATAAAATGGTCAATGTTCAATGTTAATGATGATTATTTTTGTTAATAAATAAAAACAGGTGGTACGTCATTGTTTGTGACGATTGTACCTTCACAAAAGACAATGTAAGATTTTACACATAAAAAAGATGACATTTACATTTGAATTTCTGTTGTGACCTTTAAAATTTAAATAAAGTCATGTACGATTTTGTACAACTAACTAAATTTGATGTGAATTTTATATCTAAATTTTAGATACCAAAAGAAATTGTTGTACCTATGAACGTCGTTATAAATACGCTACTAATCCTAAAAGCATTTGTGGACCCCATCATTTATGCAGCACGAATGGCCGATATCCAAGTACTTGAATATCTTGAATAAAACCTGACCTTAGCAATAAAATTAAAATTAAGAAAATCTAAAGTTTTTGATAATAAAGATTTAATTTTCAATTCTAACACAAACATTCATTGTCTAATTTTTTACTATTTTTCAGACTGCATTGAAAAAGATGCGTTATGGTCTCATCATGTATCTCTTTGGCTCTTGTATCCCACCTCAATCACCTCCAACGGACCAACTTGAATTGGGGTCAGTTTTACAACCGTAACTACAACTAACAAAAAAATCATTATCCGTTATCCGTTCCTCGTCATGTAAATTTTCCCTACTAACGAATTAACATAATCCATACTCAATAATAATATTAGTTGTCGATGTTCTTATTATTCATTCCATCGTTGCTGGCTAACCAAGCTCAAAACTCAAAACTCAAAAATCAAATGTTCTTTCATTTTGTACAGGTCGGTGCGGTTTACGAAATCCTTCCGAATTTCAAGTCGTGGCTCCAGCTCGCGATCAAACGTATAAACTTATTCCTATGTATGCATAGGATATGGGAATAAAAAGCCCACCTTTTAGAATTTATATTGTTACAAAAAGTAAAACTACAAGAAGAAAACGGCGTTGAAACTGAAACAAAACTAGATATGTATCGGACTAAAAATTGTTTAAATAAATTATTGGGCCAACAACAAACAACCAAATTTATAAAATTAAACTCGAATATTTAAAAAAAATTTGCAAAGACAAAATAAATACATTATACTAAATTATATACATGTTTGACGGTTCAGAGGTAACTTTGTACTTTTAACTCTACAACCATAATTATACAAATGTCATAACTGATAACTGATAATGCGATAACTGATGGAGATGAATGATATTTATATGTATGTCTGTAAACTTACGAACCTGAAAAGAATACATGCATTCTTTTCAGGTTCGTAAGTTTACTTAATTGTTCTTGATGTGAAAATGCAAAACTAAATGTAATGTGTATAAAATTTTGTACATGAGATATTATAAGAGTGAAAATTTAGTCGTTTTGTAATATTACATAACGTATATGAACAAGCCAGCATAAAAAGTAATTGTTGTAAACCTGAATATTGAATATAGCACGGTATGTTTGTACCTGAAACTTGAATATTTGTTTAAGATTTGAGATCTTATAAACATACAAAAACATGTGAAAAATTCTTAGATTTTCATCAAAGAGCTAAAATGTTTCTGGGGCTAAATCAAAATGCTCATGTTTTTTTATTTCAATCTATTGTAAACTCTAAAACCAATGTTGAATACTGAATACTAGTCACGAGGATTGTAAAAATATGTGTATTATGATTTTACTGTTTTAAAAATGACTTTGTTTCGTCAAAGGGAAATTGTGAAATGAAATTCGTTCATTGTTTTTGTAATATTTAACTAGACTATAGAATATTTCGCTAGACGCGACAATTTTTTTTGGATGTTTATGAAGTTAACAAGTGCAAAACGTAGTACCTAAGTACCTATTGTATTTTTTAAGAAAATGAACAAGGGGATATAAAAGTAAACGACAAATGTGTCAAATGTCTTTCTCGTGAATAGTGTATATTCATATAAAAGTTAGAAATATATTTTAAGGTGACGCAAATTTATGAATGGCGTCTACCTGCTGTCGGATTAAGTAGCTGTATAAAACATAAAGTACACATAGTAAACGAACTAGATTTATCGGTATATCAAAATTTTTCAATGTACTTTCCAAAATTCACGGACGCAAAGCTTGCCAATTAGGAAATAAACGACCTTATTTAAAGTGTAAATTGTATCTAGAATCTAGAATCTAGAATACTTGTAATATTTATTACATTATAATGTAATAAATATAAATTATTTAGAAAATAAGCACATTTATTATGGATGAGTGATGATAATAATGATAATTTTAATACGTACCATGAGTAAATGTAACATGGGCGATATGTTTACATGATTAGTTTTACACAAAATAATATTATATTGCTTTGAATGGAATGGTTGAATCTGTATCTTCATGTATAAAATTAAATGATAGAAAAGGAACATGAGACATGAGAGAATTGCTGGAAACCTGAATACTGAAGATGGCTTTCTCTTTTAACTTTCTCCTTAGCGTTAGTTCAGAGTTGAGAGAGGTGGTGGTAGATGGTGTAGGTTGAATAAATCTAGTCGAAATGTTGTATAATAATATTATTGTACATAGGCACAAGTAAAGTAGAAACACTCTTGTGCATTGTGTATTGTGTATTTTGTATTTCAATTTTAATTAGTAATCTTAAATTACTATTGACTATTGACTATGCAAGTACAATGTACATGGGGTTTCGGATCGATATGGACTGAATTTTGTGGAAACAGGAGGAAAACATTTTTTAAATGGTATATTTTTGATTATGGACTATAAGTTTCGATTTACGATATTCGATATAACGAACTGATATTTTATTGAACTGAAATGAGTTTCAATGTAAAATGTAAAAGTATAGTCAAAATTTGTCTTGAGTGATTGTTAACTGTCTAAAAGCGGAAAGTTGATACATTTAACATGACTTTAAAGGTTGATCGTTGAGTATCTGAAAAATCTGAAGGAAAACACATATTTATATTATGTAAATAAGTGTAGTTGAGTTTAGTTGTAAGTTATAACTAAAGTATAAGCTCATCGCATTTGATTTTGGATTTTGGATTGTAAAGCTCATAAGTAAATATTTTTGTACGATTGGACTGATTGAAAATTGTGAACCGCATAAAGTATGAAGAAAGATAAAAGTAAGAGTAAGGAATAAATAAACATTTGTCATTGTTATAATAATTCACCCTGTTTTTGTCTGTGCTAATTTTTTACCATAAATGAAATATCCTGCTTTATTTTTACCTATTTTAAAAATTACTTGACTGTATAATGTATAATATACAATATACGTAGGATTTGTGGTTCAAGTGTCAAACGTTTCGATGTGAAAATTGACAAAATATAATAGAAAAAAGCTCATTCGGTGGACTTTGACTTATTTAAATTTCAAATGGCCTATGAGAAATAAATAGATGGACCTCCATACTCCATACCATAAAAACTATACCAAAATTGGAGGTGTAAAATGTACATTGTACATCCGCATGGAACAGAAAGAAGATGGTCAAACCACGAGCAGTAAAACTAGAGATACAAAAGTACACTTTAATCCAATCCATCGTCAATCGAATTTCAAATTCGAATTTGCTACATTTTTTATAGTCAACCAGTTCATAAAACCTAGTAAAAAGCTTTTAGTTTCTCATATCATCTAAATTTTATAGGGTGTCCAGTGTCCATTGCCCATTGACCGATGCCTATCTTCCCGAACTTGATTCGACATTAAGCATTTGCTCTTTTCTGTAAAAGTAAAATGCACAACGTAACTTAACTTCCGCAGATAACTAAACTTGACGAGGACATGATTCCACAATCAATTTTGCAAGTACATTCACATGATTTTACTGCTTATGAACAGTTGTAGGTAGTATATGGTAGCAAAAAAAGTAATTTTATGAGACGAAATGGGCATTTTGATTAAAACCTTTATCAATTGTTGCTCAAAGCTCAAAGCTTTTTCCAATGGTCCTTACAATTCCTAGTTTTTCCACTCAACTACTTTGTAATTTACTAAGAAAATTGAGTGAATATATTGCACATTAAATAGTTCACGGCACAGCATACACCACAAACTCTAAAATTCAGGAAATTACACTTAATTTGAATTTCTAGGAAGCTCAAAAATGTACAATTGCCCTAAAGTCAATGATTGATGGTAAATGGGAAATGGTAAACGATTGTATGAAATATTCAAAGTTCCGGAAATGTTGAAACTCTACAGAAGAAATTCGTCTGAAATACTCCACTTCCCTTTGTACTTTTCCTTCAACGGAACTCAAAATTCAAAGAACTGTAATGTGTAATGTGTAAAGCATAAGAATCAATAATATAGGACCCTACAGTCTACAAACCACAAACTATAACAAATATATTTTAAGAAATTCTATTTCTCTGGTACTTTTTCACTTATCCCACTTTATGTTTTGCTCATGCAAATCGTTCAAGTGTCTGTGTTTTTTTCCGGTATGAATAGCAAATTTCCTTTGTGTAAAGACTGTGATAATCTTATATCGTATAATATTTTATGTCGAAACTATATAAAGACAGTGAAAACGAAAAAAAAACTTGTTTTTACTTTGTATTGAACATTGAACAGCTTTTTTAGATTTTAATGGACTTTCCAATTCCTTGTTCTATTTCAGAATTTTACTCCATTTATTTAGTCTGCCATTTTTTTATGTAAAATAGGAAGCCTACATGTATTTATGTATAGGAGGACAAAATAATGTCAAACTTAAGCGTAAAATGTACACGAAATGAACAAAGAAAATTACAGCGTAAAATTGACAAGTTGACTGTATTTCCGTTTATGGTGGGATGATAAAAATTAAAGGAGAAAATACAATGGGTTGAGTTACGTTAGGTTCCTGTTTCTCGATTTTGTACTACCTTTTACGTATTTCAGTAGCCAGGTACTGCAAAATAACTAATAAATACGGATGTTTCCGAGCTGTCAAAAATACATTTGCCTTTTATGACTAAATCTTCAATTTCAATGTCCAAGGGAAAAACAAGTGGAAGCTTTAGAGCCAAGGATAAGGGACATGAAATTTTATTTTGAACTCAAACCTGGACTCAAAACGTGCATGTGTGTGGTATGGTCTATGAAAATTTTCCAAATGCCCAGCCATGAACCATGAACACTGAACATTGAACAAGTATCGGTATTGCAAGAAATCGGAAGTGTGTCGTCAAAGTTTCTGCTTAAATTGTAGTCTGAAGGGTTTTGATCTTGTACTCGTTTTGGTTTTGAATGACCCATAAATAAATAACAGCAAGCTGTAACATCCAGGATCTAGAAATTACATACATTGTGCTCCTGTATGTTTCTTGTTTTAAATTTGCACAGTAAGTAGTAGCTAATTCAAGAATTTGGAAACAGGAGCAAACGTGAGATTTTGTGATACATTTATGTTTACCTGTTACCTCGCCGTATATTTATTTTATGTTTTGTGATTCAGCTCCGATATTATCGACAACCTTTTGTGTAGACTATACATTTTGCATTGTACATTGTACAGGGTACAACGTACTTTAAATCATGTATGAGGAAAAGATTTAAAGATGCTTTGTTTTTGTGAGTGTAAAACGTCCAGAGTCCAGAGTCAAAGTCAAGAATCAAGAGCAATTTGTCTTTGGCTTTTCATGATTGGAACCGTTTACATAAAAATTTTATGTCTTTGTTCCAACTTCTTTACTGCTTTACTCGTAACTCGTAACATTTGACTCTGGACTCTTGACTCATGCCATTGTAAAACTCGTAAATTTAAATAATTCCTCACCTGTTTTTGTTATTCTGCTGTCTACTGTATTTATGGTAGAAGGTTACAGAATTCAGATAGAGGGCCATCTTATAAAGGAGAAAGTGGACAAATGTCTTCACCTCATTCAAGTAGTAAAACTCAACTAGATTTTACCAATTATTTCGATCATTTTATTCCATTTGAATCGGCTGTCGGCTGTTGTAAACTCAAAAATATATGCTATAGTTTATAGTTTACTCCAATTTCCAATCTCCTGTCAAACTTGAAAATAGGCCGTTTGTGATATTGTACTTTCAGTATTTTTATCACCAGTTGAGTTGATAGTTGACGTCAATCTTTAATTTCCTAGTTTATTTTTTAGAAAAGTAATAATAATAATTATTATTATTATGATTGCCTTTTTCTCATTATAACTCTTAATGCAATTTGAGAACGGGGAATTTTTTATAGTGCTCTTAAAGATTGGAAGTTAAAAGTTTGAAGATGGTGAAATGAAATAATTTTAAACGCCACAAAGACAAACATAGTTACGGTCAAAACTTCACATCTATCCTTCTAATCCTCGTCAACTTTATCAACTGTACACACTCAAATGTGCGACAAAACGAGCGGTACCTTTTGTATTTACTATTTACCATTTACACACATGACAGGTAGAACGTTGTGCAAATCTTTTAACTCTCTTTGAACTTTGCGATAAAATGAGTACCGTAGAAAGTAAAATGTATGAGCTTGTGCCATCGTGATTTTTCTACTAGTCAGTAAGCTGAATAGTGTTCACGACATATACGATTATTTTATATCAAATGCAGAATATTTGTACATTGTACATTGTACGTTGCACTGTGGATTTTATATTTTCCAAGTCAGTTTGACGTCCAAGTGGAGAGCTACTTAGGTTGCCGTCACTTAATTTCCAGAATTTCCAGAATTTCCAGATTCAGCGCTATACTTGAATTCTGACTATGACTTTTACGGCCTTTCGAAACAGTCAAGAATTTTACGATCTCTTCAATCATTTCTCCTCTTTTTGTCTCCACACTCGACACTCCTCAGGATATTTCAGAAGAGATATATCATCATACGAAAACCCGACACTTTATACTCGACACGTCTCTATGTAATAGATGCGGACATATGTCTATTGTCTGTTGCCCTATTGTCTATGTATGCACAATATTGCTTTTTAATCCAGTATTCACAACTAATTCACCCACAATCCACATACACTTGTTCATTGTTTATACATATATATGTACTCATACATGTGAGTCTCCTCCGTTTTTATGAAGCTAACAATGCTCCGTGTAAAATTAAACCACTTCATTCCTTTCTGTTGCGTGTGTCCTTTTTACAGATATACCTAGTGAATTCGGCTTCGGATTCGGATTCTGGTATTCTGGTATTCAAACGCTTATGGGTAAAGGCGGATGACCAGACGCCCTAGGATCTAGGATGTAGGATGTAGGGTCTAGGAGGTACATAATGTGTACCATAAAGTGAATAACTGTTGAACTGGTGAAAATGTGGTTAAACTACGTCTCCAAGGGAATCGACGGACTGGAATTCCGGGTCTGTGTTTGGGATTTGAGTGCCCTTGTTTTATGACATCTTTTATGTGACTATGAATGCCAAGTATAAAATACCTAGAATCTAGAATCCAGAAGCCAGAATCTAGAATCCACTCAGCACAAAGTGTTTAATATGTACGATGTCCTACAGAGAACAAGGGAACAATGGAAATCTGGGATAAAATGACGCGTGTTGCCTATTGTCTCCACCGAGAGCAGAAAACGGAGAACCGAAAACCGAAAACAGAGCCAACAGAGTAAGAGAAATTTTCTCCAAAAAGTGAAACTTTCAACCTTATTGAATCCTTGGTTTACTCATACTCCTACTCACACTCATACTCATACACGATTTACTTACTCTCCAAGAAATCTGTACATAAGTACATGTATGTAGGACAAAAAGTAGTGTATACAGTTGAAATGAATGGACCACGTATGTTGTGCGTTGTGCGGTTAGGAAGCAAAACATTAAACATTGCAATGGCGAAGAAACATATTTATCAACGAAAGCAATCTATTTCCCAATCCTTTAAATTTACTTTCCCTTCAACACTTTTAATATTTCATTACACTCTACACTCTGCACTGTAGACTGTGCCTCAGAGTCTCATCTTTTATAGACTTTCCACTCAATTCATGTTACAGCTTTCATAGAATGAATTTAAAGTAGCTGAAAACGGAATGATCAACGGCGTCTGCCTGTAAAAGAATATAATAATTCACGTGACCCTTTGACAAGGTCTCAAGTCTCAAGGTGTTGGCCTGGTGCTGCGTGTAATAAAATGTAATAATCCATGATCCATATTTACCACAAGCAGAATAATACTGCTGAATTCGACTGGATTCGGTAAGTTTTCCACATTTTTTATGAAATTGGAACTCGGCAAAGATAGCTCGGTTTCCCTTTGACTGTATACTGTATATCGATGCACATGGTACGGTGTACATTGTACATCATACATTATACATAGATGAGTGGGTGGCACAACAGTCATTTTACAATGCCTCTACGCTTTATGTATATACTACATATATTATATACAACAGATAGGATTTATCTGGGGATGTGGTAAAAGAATAAAGACATGAGTGATTTTACCACAAGCTTCCGGATATTTGTTTAAATCTAAATTCACACTCGAATCGCAATGCCAATGCCAATTCCAATCCAAATCCCAATCCATATCGTAATCCGTATCTCTACATTCTACATGTTGAGCGGAACGTGGAAAGAATTGTACACTCTACACGTATCTGTAGTTTAGAGCTTTAGATTAAAAGTCAAGAGTAGAATACAGACTATAGGATGTGGAGTGCGGAGTGTGGAGAAATTTTAAATGGGTTGAGGCAATCGACGAGAAAATAAAGGACGAGTGAGTGAGTTTGGGAGGGAGACAAGACAATGAGCATCAGATCCTGTGCTCTGTGCACCATGCAGTGTGCGATAGAAATTAGAAAGTGTTGGATTCAGTTCAATTCATTCCATTCCAGTTCAGTCCAATTCAATCAAAGATGAACAAAGGATAAAGCTCAAAGCTCAAAGCGCGTTGATGAAAAGTGAAGCATTTGTAAATTTGATGAGTTTGATTACTCATGAAATGACCGTCATTATTATTTTCCTCCCCTATTCAACATTCTGATATTCAACAGTCGACAGTCGACAGTCAAGAGTCAGCAGCCACCATTCACCATTCACTATTTACCGTAAAAGTGTACATTCATGGAAGTACCATATCTGTACCCAACTGTTCTTGTGACTACCTGGAACCTGGAAATTTCAGTTTAGTTCCTGGTTTTCTGATATCAATAGAAGGTTCAATAGTCAGTTCTTTGTATTTTTGCCCCTTTGATTCAGAATAGGAATCGGAATCGGAGTAGATTATAAAACTTTTACGCCATTTTTTTTATTAACTTTTTGAATTTATGTATGTGAAGCGGCTGCTGTGCACTTGAAATGATTATCATTTGTACATTTGACAAATTAAAAGATAATTTGCCCATTAACCCTCCAGACTAGAATCTAAATACATGCTTCATTCATGTACCTTGTAATCCAATTTGTCGTAATTAAATTCTCGGGCATTTGTTCGGTACACATAAATTCATTCATATTGAATGTACTAGTATATATATTCCGTGTACATTTTTGCACATTTGGAGTGTCTCCATCAGGCTGGTTGAGCAACTGAATTTTTTCTAAATACTAATCTTTGGCTTCTCCTCTCCTGCATGTTTTATCTTGTTTCACTTGTTCCTGTTATATTCCGGCATTTTTACCTACGTGTTGGAAAACACACCAAAAACAAAACCAAAGAGCAAAGAGTAGAGTCGAAAGTTTTAATACACTCTTCTCTCCTTTAAAGGAATGGAATTTCCCGAATTTTGGGAACGTTTTTGTATTACTAAAATAAAAAAATAAATATGGGGAATTAACACACTTAAAACTTGAAACTGAAAGCTGCACGAGAGCAGAAAACAGGAAACAGGATTCAATCTTTACAGTCTACCTAAATACTAAATACTAGTACATAGTACATATACACATTTGATTCAATTCACCATTTACCATGTTCAAATTTTATTTCATTAGCACAATCAATTCAACAATCAATCAAAAGCAACCATCATAAAACCAATTTTGCTCTGCTTCGGTTTTTGCTCCTGCTGACTGGCTCTTGTTTATTGATAATTGATAAGAGAGTGAAGGAAAGGGCTGGAAAATCGACCTACGAAAACGTGGTCTGCGTACGTCACATAAATGTTAATATAAATACGTTTACAGTTTACAGTTCCCGCTGTAGGAATCCTTCACCATGTTCACTTTGCACATGATTTTGGTTTTGATGTGTGGTATTTATTAATTTCTAAGACCATTCCAAATCTTGCAGGAATCCAGGTCAAAAACGAGAAGCCAAAAGCACAGACTCCAGACTCCAGACAACAGATACCAGACACCAAATGCCAGATACAGAGGCTGACGTGGAACCGTTTCATTTCAAATTTCAATATATTTTGTCTCTTCTCATCAACCTCTCGTCTCCAGTCTCCAGTCTCCAGTCTCAAGCTTGTGCTAAGGAAAGTTACAATATGGCATAGATAAATAAGTAGAAAGTATAAATAATAAAGATGATACAATAGCATACCAATGCTCAGTTTGGTGAGATGGTTGAATAAAAAGTATTTCTGTTCCTTAAAAAACATTTTACATAAGATTTTGATAAGTCATGAGTGCAAAAACACAAAAACAAAAAATAGTTATGCATCTACAATCTACAATCCAAAATCAATAGGCCTTAACTTTAGTTGTATTAAATTGTTCACAAAACTTAGCTGCTACATGTCGGCATCAACCTCGACTTTGGTATTCGGGTAGTCACTACTCCTTACTTAGTTATTTCAACCTATCCTAAAGAAGAAATAGAGATGAAAAGAAGGTAACAAACTTTCACTAGTCACTAGTGTTCTATCATTTATTTTGGTGAGGCCAAAGCATGTCTTTTTCTCTTCCCTGTTTTAATCACTCGACGTTCTACGTTCTACGATCTACACTCTACTTTCTACACTCGACATAGACATCTACCATAATGTAGTTGAGCTTAACGTGAAATATAAAATCAAATAAGAGGCGGATGAAAGTAGGAGTGAAATTGTAAATTCCGAGGAATACATGTACATACACACATGTATGTACAAACTAATCCTATAATATAGATTGTTAATTGTTACGTTTATCGCTCCTCTTGGCAAATAGTTTGATTACAGTTCAAAATTCATGGTTTTACCTTGAGCTGATGAGCACACTGAATAGCGAATACCAAAATGTTTATTGCATACTGTGTACTCTACGATCTTCCCCGACCATGGTGCACCTAACTACCACTAACCACAACCAGATTCTAAATTTATGCATCTAATTATTTTACATTGCTAGCTGGCGAGGAGTGAGGAGTGAGGAGCGAACAAGTCTTTTTCCTTCCCAAATTCATTCAATATCAAGTCATGTGGTGAATTTCCTGTAGCAAGTCACTAGACAAACTTCCATTGTCTATTTAATCGATTTTACAGAATACGGAATACGGAGTAGGGAGTAGGGAAAATAGGAAACATGGAAATTACGGAACCGCATGTCTTTATTACAATGAAAACGACAACGACAACGATAAAGATAAACTAAGGATGCAGGGAGGAGAATAAACGTTGTGAATCAATTTGTACTCGTTACTTTATTGATGCGAATGATGGGACAGGATGAGAGATGCAAGATTATAAATTAGCACTGTCTATTCTGATGTGAGAAAAGGATCACAGTTAACGAATAACGAATAACGAGTAATTCAACATGAAATACTTTAATCTTCCTACTTTGTACTGGAGTATTAATATCGTAGCATCAGAATTTCTACCCACTTTGCTCCTACATGTGAGAGAACAGGAACAATATGAACAATGAACATGCTAATACAAACTTTTGAAATTATCTGTTTAGAGTTTCGACATAGTTATATGCACACCAAGGCTTTGTAGTTACTCAAGCAAATCCTTTGAAAATAATAGAGCAGGCAGTACGCATTGTACAATCATTCAAATAATTCATTATTCCTTAATGACAACCAGAATATAAAAGAAAATATGGATAACTCATGTAAGTTCACACATGATGTCACAGAATGATCATATTTTCCCGTCCTCTTCCATCTTTCTCGTTTGATCATAGACCTTTTGCCATTCTCAATACTCAATACTCAACTCCATCATCCATCACCCGTCTTACCTCAAACCATAAAATGTTTTTGTACCTTGAACTATGAACTATAAATTATAC
The DNA here is from genome assembly GCA_034698265.1 of Sminthurinus aureus. NCBI lineage: Eukaryota > Metazoa > Arthropoda > Collembola > Symphypleona > Katiannidae > Sminthurinus > Sminthurinus aureus. Next base: position 21,154 of record JAQGBH010002086.1, read on the forward strand.
ACCATGAGCTGCAAACTTAGTTTCTTTTTTTAAATTACTACAATAATTTTATAATCTTCTTTTATCTACAGTCAGAAGATGTATATATATAATCACTAGTAATAAAACAAGGACTGTAAAACTATTACTTTTTTTCTATGAAAAATTATAGACTTCATTTATTATGTACAATGTGCATGGTAGATTGTTGAAGATTCTTGAATCATTTTCTCAGTTTGACCAAGGTAACGGACATTGGTAATTTATAATGTATAATGTATAAGGCAAAGGATTTAAATTTCTGCCTACTTCCTTAAGAAAAAAGAAAAAAAGGTCTCCATTTGAAATTGACATGGTTTAAATGTAGAATTTAGCATGTATTTAGCTGGGATCTGAGAATTTAAAGAAATATTCAAAGCTTTTTGAGTAAAAATGATAATATACAAGTTCTAAAGAAGGAACAACTTCACAGATGAATTTTACTCATGGTCATAAAGACAAAGTAGTTACTACACCAGAAAATGCACACGTGGTTTGTTTCTTGTTTCTTATAGATTGTAGATTGTCGAGTAATTGGGATTGAAAGAACCTCATACTTACAGAAACACATTTGCATATACATTATATAATATTATATAATTTCTCTTAATCTTACAGCGAGCCCTCAAGGTAAAAGTGAAGCAAATTAAAAAACGTAAAAGAAATGAGAAAACAAAGCAATGGTAATGGCATCCATTAAAGAATAATTAGTGGGTGGAGTGCAAATAAAAAATTTTGTGGTTTGGTTTACATCAAAGTTTTAGTGATTCCAGTTCTTCCAGTTGTTTTTGCACACACACACGACTAAAAAATGCATGATGCTGAACAAGTAATCTGCAGTAATTGGTAATTAGCCATTATGTCCAATGTACAAATTATAACGAGAAACTTGTATTTTCCTGCCATATAGCGTAGGGATTTCCATAACCATTTGTTCTGTACGATGGGTAAACGTGCCTGTTGCACTTGCAATTTGCAATAGTCTTGATACTTTTAAAAATCTGGTCCACTTTGTTTTAAAGAAACAAAGGGTTTTAAGATAAACCCTTGGAAATACGGAAATATGGAAATATGGATATACGAATGTCACAAAAAAAGTATGCTAGTTTGGTTTAGACTCCAACATTCAATCGTGAGAATGAGATTACTAGAGAATATCAGATATGCAAGGTGAAACTTAGGAAAAAGGTAAATCTACTGATTCCACTTCAAACCTTGATTTTTGAAGAAAAAGAAAACTTAAAAAAGTTATTGTGTGCATAATAAATTATTATAGCTTGTGAAATATCCTACCCTCATAATAAAAATCATGTACCATGTTCCACGAATGGAGAAAAGTAGGCGCGGTCTACTTGTGGCGGTTTCTTCTTCACATACCAAGCTGTGCTCACATTGACAAGTATTTCCTGAGCACAAGAATTTCCAGTACGTTTTTATAAAAAGTTTTGGTGGTGAAAGTACAAACTTTTAAAAGGTGTACCAATATAACTTGGTGATTTATGATAATATTGTATCTTTTATCGTTTTCCTAAAGAATGAAGGAGAGATGAAGATTTTTCTGGCTGCTGTAACCTCGCTGTCCTATTAACTATGTCGAGGAGAGGGGCTTCTTTTCCGTAAATTTGTAGAGTTGACAGTGCGAGGGATTCGCCGATTGTCAAATTGACACTAGACGAATATATAACGGAACGAATTGTATCGTGGATATGTAAACAAAAGTTCTAACTTTGATTTTAAATTGAGTGGAAAGTGGACAGCAGAATTTGCAGTAAAAATTCCCACTTGTTACTGCCGGAATCATTATTATTATTCTTCTCACGATCCATCATGAGAACCAGTCACGGTATTTTGAATTTCGGACGATTGATTCAGAACGCGTTTTTAATAATTTGGCGATGAGTGTTGAATATTTATGTTTATGTTTATGTATTGTGTGTAGTGTGTATTCACTCGGTGTAGCTAAACTTAATGGCAGTTATCCGTGTACTTAAGATGAATAATTCATCTTTATCTATCTTGACCTAACAATGAGAGAGAGAGAGAAGAGAAAAAGAGAGCTGAGCTAAGCTATGCTGAGCCGAGCTTTAGATTAAGGCAGACGACGAAAGTTGACGACTAGAGACTAGAGAAAATCATATATATTAAAAGCACCATGCTTTTTCCATCTGTGGAATGGAGAAAGGAGAATGGAGAGAGAAATCAAGATATTAGTTGAAGACGCATCAGACTGAAGACTGAAGATGAAAAGTGTAAAGACGTTCTTTTATTAGAAAGAAGTGTTCTGTAAAGACTTTGAAATAGGAATCATGCTGACTAGTGACTGGTGACTGGAAAGATGATCAAAATCAAAAATTCTCTTGATGAATCATACGTATTTACCACTAACACAAAACACAAAGTGTGGGAGGTATTGTGCGTCTGCCAGATACTTTCTGGTGTAGACTGTATAGTATTATCTAGGGGATTTCCTTTCCTTCTTATTTTCGTCCATTTGTATTTGTTCTTGTTCTCTTGTGGTTTGGCTCCTTTCTCCGTTAAATTCCTTTGTACATTCAACATTCAATGCCCAGCATGCTGTTGAGTTTTGAGTGTTGAGTGAAAACTTTGATCTTTTACTTGAGCTCTCGTTTCTTTGTTTCTTTGATTCTATTTCTGGAAGCCGAGTCTTTAATTATTCCAGATCATTTTACACAATTTTCTGTGGACTGAAATAGCTTACATTTTATCTCACCCTTTACACGCGTTTGATTTTCAGTTTCTGACGCCTCACTGCTTTTTACATTGCACACAGTTACTGAAATTTGCTACTTGTGACTTGATGACTCCTTTTGAGTCCTTGAACATATCCTGGATCCTGGAGTTTCTAATTTTCTTAATTAAAATCTCATGATTTACGACCCATTTCCAACTTCCAGATTCCAGCAGCATGACATAATACAGTTTATTACATTGCATATTGTACATTGTACATGTGCTTTAAATTAAATGCCAATACAATATGATGGTTCAAAATTCAAAACTAAACAAATTAATTGAAACTTGATCAACAATAATTTTCTTGCAGTTTATACTTGAAACTTGATCTACAATCTACAAGTTGTCGGCCATATCTTCAACTTTAGTTTTTATCAGCTAAAATAGCAACACAAGTGTACAAAAAGAAGAAATCCGAAATCTAATATCTACCAATGATTTGATAAGGAATTGAACTAAAAGTAAAAGATAAATGTTTTTATTTTCGTCCTGATGCCAGCAACAAAAGATGTATGACGATATAACATATACCGTACGAGTGTTTGTATTAAAAGTATGCAAAATAGCTGCTCCTGCTCAACTTTTTCAAAGGTCCTGTGTCTTGTGATTGTGACGAGAATATCAACTTGTTATTTTTCTTTCCAGTTGATTACAGCAGCGCTTGAACGAAGAGCACTTGCTGCGAGATTCAGAAAAATCCCAATGTAGAATGTAGAATGTAGCAGAATGGTAAAGACTGTAGGAAGATGGATCGGTGTCGTTTAACTGTTCACGATTAGAGAATTTGTATTTTCTATTCTCAATAGCGTATCTATGATATGCTATGATATGCACTGCTATATACAGTATACATTTATAATGTACAAGGTACAATGTAAAATGTACCAGCACCAACACCGGGCTTTTGGTTATCGATGATTTATTTCCTGTCACCTTCTGCCCGTCTTTCGGTCCTTGTCTAGTTATCTACTTTAGCGAAAAGGGAGAAAATTCACGAGAGACGACAAACTTTTTTCGGATACCAACTCAACGATAAGCCGAGAACGAGGAAAACTGTCTTTGTAAAGTATAAAGAGAAAATGTTCAATTTACATACTACATAGTACATGGGACATGCCACATGCCGTACTTAGATTAACTGTTGTGAATTAATATACTATGCACTTTGTAGTTACTTTGTACACTGTACACTGTACACAAATGGTGTGAATTATGAATAGGAAATTGTAAATGCTTACGCTTTCAAAACTAGTGTGTGCAAAATGAGATAGGATTTCATTCTATCATTAGCTTTTGAATTTCGGATTTCAAATTTCAAAGAAGCAAAGAAATATTATGACAATTTATCACACAAGTTTATTTATTTATTTTATTGTCTCTGTCTGTATTTGTATTGATTTTTCTTGAATGTTCTAAAAAGTACGGAAGTACGGGCAAATAACCTCGATTTCTTTCTTGTGTCTTTGTAAGTTGCAAGGTATGTTTGAACCGCTTAAATGTAGAATTTTGTCCCCTTTGAGCTATCTCAAATTGCAAAACCACGACTGAAATATGAAACATGAACCTTGTTTCAATAATTTTGTTATTTTTTTTAAAATTCCACTTTTACATCGGAAAGTAGCCAAGACATTTAGTTTTTTTGAAGCGGGTAATTAGTTAGTACAATAGCCATCCTCTATTAATTAGAGACTGTCATATGAGCAGATCTATAGAAGACATGTGCGGAGGTGGAGGTGGAATATGAAATTGATTGGTAATTGAATGCCTGACGTTGAAGGAAAGAAGGAATTAACTAGCTGCTTTAAGTACAATATAATGTAATGTATATATTATGAGTGTGAGTGAAGAGCTCTCGTACCCTCTATGTAGATTTTAGATATTCACACATATGCCAAAGTGTGAATGGTGGATTGTGAATGGTGCTGTCGGTTTTAGAATGACAATCAAACAGCAAATGGTGTGAACAATGCAGAACTTCTATTGTTTATTTTCGTATTTACATTCCTGCATTCGGCGGAGGTACCGTAAATCACCAACTATTTTTATTTTTACTACTTATTGTTCCCTGCTCCTTTCTGAACTGTGTTCTAATGTGCTCTAAGGCGCTTGAGCTAAATGACCTACAAAGTTATATCTCCATGAATTCCAAGCGTCGCATTTAATTTCCTTACCATCGACATTCGACAGTCGACAGTTGAATATTTTGTAACTTACTTGATTTTACTCTAAATCTCGATGGCCCATGACTCCCTGTGTGACTCTTACATCTAAAATCTACTATACATGTACGCAATATTAAATATTAAACCTGAGTTCCGTTTCCTCATCCGTTTATTACCACATTTGTTTAGAGTTTAAAGCACTACCAGCCACATGTAAATCAATAAGAAAACAGTGTAATAGTATAATACATAATGAGTGTTGAGTGTTCTGTAACTAAAAGAAACAGGGCTCAATTTTTCCAAAGTATGGTATGAAATTGAGAAATTTAAAGAGAATTGAGTTGATCTTTGTCACGTGATTTTCCTTGAGTAACAGCTAACTTGTACATTTTATACGTTATACACAATACACAATGTACGTACAATATACAGGTTCTTGATAAAGCAAGTGATGCTGCCCTTCATTTTCACCATTTTCATAATTTGTAGTTTGTGTCACGTGTAAAAAATCAAGAGGCATTGTTAATTAAAGAGTAGGAGAACTGAACTGTCCCAGTTCCATTTAAAACTGTGTTCACTATTCACGTGAAGAAAGTGACAGTGACAGTGTACAGTGTGTACAGTGTGTAAAGTGTTGTAACTGGAAGTTTGCCTGGTATTTTATAATCAATATATTTTATTACTATTATCACTATTCATATTCTCAGTATGTTATGTTATGTTTTCAGTAGGAGAGTC
>JAQGBH010002087.1:0-26824 GCA_034698265.1 Sminthurinus aureus
GGAAGCGATCGTTTACGAGTGGAGCAACATCAAGTGGCATTTGTGGCGACAGTGGATTTACCTCCCGAGTTACGACACACTCATTCGAGAACAGTATCAAAAAATGATGGGGAATGAGCAGAATTTGATAGAACTGCCGACGGTTGCTGAAATTGAGAGGAAAACGGCGCTGTATTTTATCAATACCCACATTTCTTCTGATTTGGGACGAGCGTTTCCTCCGTTTGTCGTTCCTGTAAGATTCACGTTTGACATTTGGACACGTTTTTTTTATTGTGTGTTTAATTACATTTAAAAGAGTTCTTTAAAAATTAATGTGATTTTAGATTGGCGGAATGCACTGCAAAGAATCAAAAGGAATCAAAGACAAAGTAAGTCACAGGATTTATTAACTACAAAAATCAATTAATTTAAAGTAACAAAATTGAAAATGATAAATTTTGTGTAGGAAATTCGAGATTTTGTGGAGGATCGGAATTCAGATGGATTTGTGTACATAAGTTTTGGCAGCTTCTTCCAGATTTCTGTGCTGCCGCCGCACATGATTCGGATTTTCATGGACATGATTTCAAGTTTCCCTCGAATCAAATTTCTTTGGAAATGGGAAGGAAAATTTCCAGACAAAAACTTGATTCCAAAAAATGTCTACTTTTCAAAATGGTTTCCACAACAAGATATTTTGGGTACATGATTTTTTATTTGCATCTTTCGTTTTTGAATATTCAAATTTATTCAAATTGACAATTAATTAAATCATTTATTTTGTGGTTTTTTTTATTCAGCTCATGAGAAATGTCGAGGTTTTATTCTTCAGGGCGGTCTGATGAGTTTTCAGCAAGCGGTTTTCCACGCAGTTCCGTTGATCGTAATTCCAGCGTCCGGAGATCAAGACCACAATGCCAAAATCGCAAAGGCACTCGGAATCGGATTTCACCTCCAATTTTCTGACCTCACTTTGGATATTTTCACGGGGACTGTAAAAGAAATCCTGGAAAATGACAAGTAAATTCACAAATTCACATTCGGAATTCACTAGAAATTAGAACTGCAAAGAAATTTCACTAGATTTTCATATCCTTTTCTTGACTGCATTTTTATTCTGAATTTTCTGCGCAGATATCGAAATAAAGTGAAGCAACTTTCAGTCCTCTCGAGAGATCGGCCTCTGAGTGCTCTGGACACTGCGGTTTATTGGGTCGAATATGTTCTGCGTCATGACAACGTGGATCATTTGAAATCACCCGGAATGGCGCAGTTTTGGTGGGAGCGGAGACTCCTTCACGTTTATGGCGGGCTTTTTGCCCTTTTGTTTCTCCTCCTTTGGATCTCTCTTAAAATTACGTGTTGTTTATGTAAATCACTTTGTGCTCAAAAGGGGAAAGAAAACGAGCGAAGTTCAAATGCGGGTTCAAAAAAGAAGAAAAATTAATTTAATCTAATTCTAATTACGTCATGATGCTTAAAAAATTAATTGTGTTGTTTTGTACGTGTAATAAATGTATGAAAAGTTGAAGCAAGTAAAATTACGTAAAAAGTAGTTGGTTTTGTAAGTTTTGTATTGAGTATTGAATATTGAAAACTAAAAATAGCCAAGTTGTAATTACTTTCACTTCCTACTTTCCGCCAATACAATTATAAACTCCCATGCAATTTCCATCCTAAATTATGTATTACACAACACAATGAATTATGCGGAAGTGGAAAATGCACGCTTTCCACTTCCGTGTTCCGTATTCCGTATTCTGGCCATAATATTTGTAATCTGCAGTCTAAATTCTAAAGAGTATTTTTACTATTTACACTTGAGATTTGAGACTTGTCTTTGGTGCTTGGCTATCAAATTTATTTATACACAAACTCCGAATCACCCTAAAGAAAAATGAGTATCTTGTCTCCAAACGTTTATTTCTGTGTGAAATCCTCTTTCACTTTTTGTAAAAAATTCCACCTGCATCCCTTTTTATGGAACGAGAGGTTGAATCGGCCCGAGTTGTGCCCGTCTAAATCAGGCAGGTTCCTCTGGTTATTTAACATTGGCTTCATCCTCTTTCAGTACATCTTCGTCGTTTTGCAGTTAATTCGTCTTAAGTGGGCGGGAGTTTTGACTCCCACGATGCAAGCGTATTTACTCTTCCTCGTTTGTGGTTTGACATTTGAGCCGCTGGTTGAACTCAACTATCTCAAGGTAAAAGAACAAGTTCCGGAATTCCTCTACAAGTTTTTCACACTCGTGGATAAATTCAACCGTAAGTCAAAAGTCAAAAGACAAAAGACAAAAAATTCACACAACTTTTACCCACACTTATAATTAAAAACCAAACTGAAGAAGAATTAATATATTATTTTTTTACTTTTGTAGATGAGTTTCAAAAGTGGGAAGAAGAAGAAGATAAAAACATCAAAACTGGAACTGGAAAAACAAGTTTGAAAAAAACGAACAAGTCACAGAGAAAGCCAACTCTGATGCCAAAAATATATGACGCCTTTTTTGTCTTGATTTATTGGGCTGGTCGAGCGTGTGTCATTTTGGTATTTCTGCTCAATATTTTGCGGCCCAATTCTCCTGAATTTATGTCGTCCGTGATTTTACCGCTCCTACCAAAAAAACCAAATCCGGAAAATGTCAACCACATTAAACTTGTCAAGTGGACCATCATTTTGATCTCAGCTTTAAGTCAATCCTATTTTTGGTGCTTGGTAATTTCATGTGTATTTGTTGTCATTTTTAACGGATTTTCCTTCATTTTCTCCGGAATCGTCATTCTTCGACAAATCAAGTAAAAATAAACACCAGCTTTAAAATTTTACTGAATGGCTTTATGAATGAAATTTCAATAAGATAAAATTCGTCCAAAGTCCAAAGTTCAAACTAAAATTAATTGCTCAAATTTTCTAGATCTCGGATCACGCTTCATGTGAAAAATCAGGGAGGAATGACTCGAGAGAAAATCCATGTAATTTTGAAAATGTATTAGAATTTGCAAGTGTTGAAAAAGTCCTTTCATTCCATCTTCTCTGAGCTCATTTTCCCTGTTATGAAAGCCGCTTGCACTCTCACCGTGATTTTTACGGTTTATGGAGCAATTAAAATGGATGGATTCGGGAAAGCTTTTCTCGTGAATGTGGGAGGTGGAGCTGCGGCCATTTTAATTGTGATGAACGCCATTTTTGCTCAGTTTCATATTCTCTCCACTGACATTTTACATCTCATGAAATTCCCCGAATTTCAAAAGGATTGGAATTTAAATGGGTATGAAAAGAGAATTGTGAGGTCACTCCAACTGATTCAGGTCAAAATGGGGTCAAGTTATATCGTGGACAAAAAGTGTGTCCGCACTGTTTTTCGAATTGTCTGTGATGGCACTATCAATTTTCTTCTTATGAATCTATAAAAAATTTAGCGCCAAAATTCGAAATCAACCATTGAATTTTAATGAAAAATATGCCGGTAAAATGACACCTAAAATTTAATGATCTAAATACCGAAATGACAAAAACAAACGCTACACTTTTTTGTTTCACCCCAAGGAACTCCATTTTTTTTCACACTGATAACTCGGACTCGGACTCGTTCTCGTAAATGAATGTGTGTTGTGAAATTTAGTTTTAGTTTTTGTGGATGCTAAATGAATATTATGTTTGTCATGTAATTAAAAGTCCTTGCTTTAGAATTGAACTAGCCGTACCCCGCCACCATGTGGCGGAAAATTCCTGAAGGATTTGCTTAGGGAGTAAGCTAAATACGAACCCCCCCTCGCGCAAATTAAAACTTCCCGCCAATGTTCAAATTTCCCGCCACAGTATTCAACCCCGCGGGAACATTCAAGCTAATTTTTAATGCGCAAAACGTTTTAACCACGCTTGTATATGACTGAGCTTATGAGCGCAACGTAACTGCGCAGTTTACTGTATGTACGTATATACCTTATATGCATATGTACCTGCGTGCATACATGACCTGACCCGGGATATACTCTCAAAGGTCATCCAATGACCTGGGCCATGGGTGCAATTATAGGGAAAGGGTACATACTCTCTCCAACGGTACAGCTAGTTTTAACCTCCGACCGTTATTTCGACCACTTTGCGGATACACACACAGAATTAGTGTTTTAGAGAAGTATATTATGATTATTATATATCATGCCAGATTGCCACATACTACAGACTACAGACTAACAACTGAATTGGTATTGTCCTTTTTCTGGTTTTTGGTAACGGATGATGCATAAATTTATGCATACATATGTGTATTGTGTTTGTGTAGTAACTTTTGCATCATGTGCATCTTTCTCTGACCAATGACCAAAATATCTGAAAACTACCAATTCCTTAATAATTTTAGCATAATTAGGCATATGCACAATGCACATATTATGTAGAAAAACTCCAAGATATCCGTCATGCCCTTTTGCATAATGTGTAATGTGAATTAGGTGCTTATTATTATTAATAGCAATTATGTATTATTTATCTTCCTGATTATAATATATTGGAATTTTTCCCTATTCTTTCGTTTCCATTTTTCATTTTTCATATCCAAGATCCAATATCCAAGCCAAATCTTCTTTGTCCTATAGTCATTCAATTCAATTCAATTTGTAATATAATGAATATGGCCGTTCAGCGACCAACTTATGAACATCTTTACAATATAATGTATAGATAAATCATAAAAACTTTTCCTCTTTTCCCTTTACTCTTTACTTCTGACTAATTCTTATCGTAATTCCTCCGTGTTTCATGTTTGATACATATGGAGCAAATTTGAATTTGAAACTTGAACTCTTAGTCATTCATCAATTCATTGATTCATTCTAACTTGTAAATTCTACATGTTATCAAAGTTGAGAATCAGAAAGAAGAAACAGGAATTGATGGATGGATGAATTTGATTGGATTTGTATTTGATATTTTAAGTATTATAATATGCTTCTTGCTATTCAAATTATTAGCGTCACAAAATAATGTACATTGCAGACTGTAGACTGTAGACTGTAGATTGTAGACATGTGATATGTGATGAGTAGAGCACTGACGCTGGCACTGGGACTGTATGGTTATAATTATAGTCCGAAGAAAGCTGCTCAATAAACCCAAGTTAATGTACTCTGCTGATATTCTGTCTCTCTATTTACTGTCCTTTGTCAATTGCCCATTGCCCATACATTTAATTTTTTTGAATGTGTGGAGATGCTTATTAGTTGTACATTTCAAATGGTTCACGGTACTTCCTATCAGTTGAAGTAGTGTATGTTGTATGTTGTATGCTGTATGTTACTTGTCTTTTCTTTTTTGTCGGCCGGTCTTCATGATTTAAAGCACATTCTACGTCCTACGTCCTACACATTTAAATTTGAACCAATACGTTGATACTCAGTTACTTTTTACATTTGTCACAGAGACTTGTCACAAAGTACAAGATACAAGATACAAAATACACAGGTAGCCCAATGATCAGTGATGGTGATTGAGAAGATTTCCATATAAGAATCTTTCTTCTATCTACTGCTCAATGTTCACACAACACAATATGATATGTAATGCATAATTCAACTACTAGTATGTCTAAGTTAGCCCGAAATCAGAATCAAAGATCCCAGGAGCCCTTTCTATCTCTCTGTCTGCAGTATGCAGTATTCATGCATAATGTATCATAATATATTATTATCATATCGACAATCGACAATCGACAGCTCATCGCTCATCGCTCATCCTCAATGCAAGTACTAAGTGTGTATTACCTGTCTGATACTTTTCACCATTAATAGTAATAATCAGGCGTTAATGCATACGCAAGAGAAGGGGGAGGAGAAGAAGAACAAGAAGAAGAAGATGACGAAAAGGGATTAAAAAATTGCTCATGACGATTACACAGACAATTACTATTATTTCCCTTTCATCTATTCTACACTCTACACTCTACACTCTACAAGCTCATAATGTTATTATACATTATAATGTGTAATGTCGAATGTCTAATGTGTGTGCACGTCCACATTTACTTTCATTTTCTATTCATGATTATAGATGTGTTCAACAGGGAACAGCTTCTACACTTTTTCCACACACTGGCACTGATATAATTTGGAATTAGGTACATATATACGGATATTATTATTTATGCACAGGCTCAATGCTTAATTGTCAATGCTCAATGCATAATGTGATGAATTGCTTCTAGCTCGTAACTGTAATTAGTATTTCAACTCACTAATTAATTGATCAGTGTTGGAAGTTGGAGTAAAAGGTTTTACTCTATGATTTACATTTTACTGTATCATGTAGCATTTATGGTTTGGGGTTTGGAGGTATGCAAATTTCTGAAACTATATACATTTAAATATGTGTCTTTGAATTCGGGTGGCAATCTTAAACAAGGAGCAAAAGCTATGAGTACTCTTTCTTTTCTCCTTTCTCATGTCACTGGTACTTGGTAGTTGGGAGTGAAATCGAGAATTGCGAGTGGGAAATGCAAAATGTATGCACTCGGAACTATAAATTAAGAGTTATAATAGAGCGAATGCATTTTACATTTTAACCCAGTAACCACTAATTCATTTTGTCTCCGTACTCCGTACTAAACAAAGAAATGTGACAGGGGAATCATGTTTAATTTTGCACAATGATCATACCTCGAACAAAACAAGAATGTGAAGTAGATATCTTGCAATTACAATACCAACTGAATTTTAACATGAATTATTGTAGTCGCTTTAAGCATTGTAAACATATTAGATGTAGATATACTTTCACAGATAAAGGATGCTGTGTGTACATTGGATATTTATATTGTGATGCACTGGAGGTAGCATAAAATGTAAATTAATACAGTGTAATTATTATATTAGTTTATAGCGAATTAAAATACGACACAAATACAAAAAAGATGCGGTCCTTGTCAACATGCTTGCTGTGTATTGTACAATTGTACTTGAAAGTACTCGGTACATGAAAAAAGCAAAGGAAAGTGAAGTAAGGGAAAACTGCGAGACAACCTACATGTGGCCATTCTTGTAATAAGGCCTGCCACTGCGTCTGACAATGAAGGATAGGATATAGGATAATGTACACAAATACAATAATACACAAGAAAACATAGAGAAGAGGATGATCGCATTCTTCATCATACTGTTTTGTAGTTACAAGATAGATAGAATGTATACATGCATTTCTGCAATGTTTATGCACAATTGTAAACCTATATGTACACATTTTGAAGTTTTGTCTAGCATTAGCTAGACAAAATAGTTAGTGGTTGTAAAGATTCTAATCTGAGTTTTTCACATTCTCTATTCTCTGTTCTGTGTACGAATAACGAATAATTAAAAAAGCAACAACTGAGGGATGAAGATGGATGGAGGATGGATGGATGAAGATGATACACACGGCGTACAATGTCCAATAATGATCAAGTTGAAAGCAATTAAACGTACAAATAACAAAGACTTTTTAAATTTTGAATTTTGAATGTCGATTGACGTCCAACTTAATAATCCATTACAGTGTTGTAAATTAAATGCTGACTTTTGTCATACACAACATGCAGAGTACAGTATGGAGAGTGGAGAGTATTGTGCATCTATTGAAAATTGAAATGCTAATGTAGATATCTGTGTGTAAAATGTATACTCGAGATACACACACAAAAGTATAGTTTGTAGTTTGTATGTATACTAATTTTCAAGTGTGAGTACAATAGAAATGTTGATGTTGGTGTGGGGGCAATTAGGTGCTTCTTCTTCTGTCTCATTGTTGGGAGTTTAATGTGAATTAATCGCAATATACCATCAACTATCAACCACCAGATTGAAACTTTAAAAAGTTTTATAATCAAAATTTTCACGTTTTACGCAAGTTTTGTCCTGTCTTCTGTATTGTGCATTATGAAATTTTAGTACAATCCAGCATCAGAATCAGAGTCAGAGTCAGAGGACTTCTTTTACAACTGTGATCACTGATATGACAACGACAACGTTGACGACGACATTGCACTTAAAATCCCCTGTTCTATTAAAAAGTTAAAAACGTAGTCACATAAGCAACAAGATTCATCAAATTATTGTGTACTTGGTACTTGAAATACTTTTTGTAGGAGATTTGCACATGATATGTATCATATCACGAGTTATTTTACTATGGATTATGCATTATGCATATCACATATGTATACGTGCAGAAAAACATTTACATTGTAAAATTCTCGATATTACTAAACCGCGTTATTTATGGTTGCCAATCACTAATAGTTTTGTACATTGCAGTAGTTGAATGAAAAAGAGGTGAAAAAGTGGTAATAGAATAATAATCAAGATATTTCATTGTTATCTCTTTCACATTTCTTCATGTACACTGTTCAATGATCAATATTAAATACTCACTCGTGTCATCTTGACATATTTCTTGTTGTTTACTCTGCTGTGCTGGTTCAGTGTAGACTGTAGACGAAGAATGTAAATATTGAGCAAATAATTATTATTATTATTACCCACAAAATTTATATTTTTGAACAAGTTTTGATATTGAGAGTTGAGGGTTGAGGCATCAATCAAATTACTATAATATATTATTTATCACACAATAATGAAATGATCATTATTTATAATTATTCTTGCATTGTTTAAGAAAACTGTTGTACACTGTACATTGTACATGAAAAGTTGTAAAAAATGTAACAAGTAACAGCTAACGAGCCATTCCACTTACATTTACCCGATGAAAACATGAAATTTATGGAAGTCATCTCCGTTTTGTTATTACAGCTACTTTACAAGCTACAGTTTATCATTTATAATAATAATAACAATAACAATTTATGGTACATTTTTAATAGTAGTAGTTTAATAGAGGTAATAACGGTTAATAGTTAATAGTTACTTGTTCACACTCTAATATTCATATAGAGAATTGTAGAAGAATGGAGCAAATTCCGTGACTTGAGCCATTTACTTTAATATTTTATTTACATAAATACTTTTTTATTCGGCATCATCAGTCACCAGTCGCTAAAGACCTCACATTTGGTTTGACCACTGTACACTGTACATTGGACATTGTATTGGGGTTTTACACAAGCAAAAGTGAGAACGTCACACATTAAATATGAATTAAATAAATCCTCTTCGTGTCCACATGCTCAACTAGAATGCAATTGCCATTGGAATTGAAATCCTATTATCAGAAGCATACAGAAGATGAAGATGATGTTGCTGAATGAGAGAAAAGAGGATTCCACATAATATAAGATTCGCATTCTATACACTACAAGGTATTTTGTCCTCTTTGATTGATTCTTAAATTCTAGGATCATATTACACATTGCACAAAACACACTACAAAGTTGCGTGTGCCTACAATACTAACTCACACACTGCAAACTGCACACGGAGTATGAAATACACAAGGCATAAGACACGAGACACAAGATCAAGTAGACAAACTGGCATAAAAAAGTAGCACATAGAATCCACTATTGTTGCATAATCGATTTTTGAGCATCTTTTTTCCATGCTTTGCATGTAAATTGTAAATTACAAATTGTCGTGTGTGAGTGTGTTTGGTGAACAGCATTCTGTCCCTCAAAACCAATTCATCATTCTCTTTGGAATCTGTAATCTGTCGTTTCGAGACTCGTACTTTGCGCACGATACAGACAAGATCCCTATAACATTTTACATTTTACTAACCGTATGAACTGTGGACTTGATTTCTATTCAACGTTGTCCGTGTTTATTGCTTTTATATAATATTATAAAGCATGCAGAGTGCAGAATGGGTCAGTTGAAATGGAATCTTC
The DNA here is from genome assembly GCA_034698265.1 of Sminthurinus aureus. NCBI lineage: Eukaryota > Metazoa > Arthropoda > Collembola > Symphypleona > Katiannidae > Sminthurinus > Sminthurinus aureus. The sequence continues at coordinate 9,797 of JAQGBH010002087.1, forward strand.
ATACTTGATACGTTATTTTAGATTGAGGCATCTTTTTTCAAGTGAAGATGCAACTTCACATCATGTATTAAAGTCAGAATAATAGTTTTCATCTTGTACCTCACAGCTCAAAGTACGCAGTGCCTTTCGTTTTCATCTTGTATTATTTCTCTTTTACAAGATTCGCGTGTCCACTTACAGATATTCCTCTGCATTAGATACAAAATACAAAATAGAGACTATTTAAAACTAATTAATGGGCTGTAATTGATGAAATTTGCTCGTTCAATTCCATCTTGAATCTTGAATCTTGAACTTTACATGCAGAAGGTTACTCATAGTAATTGACGGTGAAAAGAAAAGAAAAATAGGTCTGCACATAATAATACCATTTACATTATGCACTGTACAATGTACAGATTATAGGTACAATATATTGGACTGTTTTCCATCTTCCATCAGCACGTGTAAATAATTGAATTTATTATTCATTTTCTGCAATCATCAGAATAATCATGTAAATATGTATTTGCTCCTCTTTATTAGTCAGCTTCATACTGAGCATTTTTAATAGTGGAGACTTTTGCTTCCAATCAGTATTCACTATTGGCATTGTGAATACTGATCCTGTAAAATTGAGCGTTTGATTAAATTTTTAAAGACAAGAGACAATTCTTGTGTTTAACCCAGAGGCATTACATTTACATATTATGTAATATGTAATATACAATAGGCATTTTACATCTTTTATAATTTAGGACTCTGAGTTTTGAGTTTTGAGTTTTGAGCAAGACAGGATTTTTGGAAGTCTACACTCTACACTCTACACATCACGTTGAATTACCATATGCATCATCATTCTCTAGTATGCTTGACATGCCTCAAGTCTCAATTCTCAAGTCCCAGGTCCCTATGTAGTTAAAAGTTAATAACGAGAATGAGCATGAACGCGTGCATGTGGATTGTGTTTTGCGTATGGATCTTGTTTTGAAGTTTATCTTGACTGACATTCCCTCTTAATCATATTCAATATACAGTGATGCTACGCGTGAATGCAGAAATGAGGAATTCAATAATTGAGAGGAATGTGTAACAATTTCATCAAGATATTACATGATTAATAAAATATCATGTTTGAATCATCTATCATCTCATCTAAAAGCTTAAGAGATGTACAATCCAAACTCCAAACTCCAAACACTAGTAGTGTGTATAGTAATTAATTGTGTCATTCAATTTGAGATTTGAAACTGAAGAGGCCAACTCAAACCTCAACACAACTCCATTCTCGAGAAAGAATGGATCAAAAATCATAATGTTATCGCACTACATTAGAATTGTGACTTGTGACTTTTGACCATCAACCTTGTATTTTTTTGGATACTTTTGTAGTTCTTTCTCTCGTAATATTTGACATTTGCGAATGCCAGATTTCAGTTTTATCATTGTTAAATAATTGAAATCTACTTGTCACCGATGACAGTTACACTACCTATTTCTCATTATCTCATCGGCTGGCTTTCTACTTACTATGTTTTTTATAACCTTAGACTCTGCTCATTTCTTGAATTATTGAAAAATTTGCCTTTTTTTACCCCAACCCTGTTTACCTGTCTGTCCCTCTGAATGTCTGTATGTTCGTCGTTGTGCTTAAACACATCTACCATTTCAATTTCATGTAAGAAGATCCGTAGGATATTTTGAATGCGGAGAGTACTGATTATTACTGATATAATTTCTAGCAATGATGTTACTGAAGTTTTTTACAACATCGTTAATTTTGTTGTGCAACTCTAAGATCAAAACTCAAAGGATTTTCTGATTTGCACTGCCGTCTGTAGTCTTTGTCATCGTCTTTGGCTCAGAGTTCTAGTTCAAGCTCGATTTACTTGTACACACATATAGTCTGGCGTCTGGCAATTCTGCGCAGTTGTAAGCATTCATTTGCTTTCTCTGTCCTAAACTTTGTAGAGAATTTCCACAGTGAATTTTGTCTCATCTTACTCGTCATATTTTCAGTGAATTTCTACATGCTGTTGTATGTTGAATTGTTACGTTAAAGCATTAATGAATGTGATGAGCAGTACTTTTAAAGAGGTGAATTTTGTAACACACTAAGCAAATGAAAAAGATGAAGTTGAACTGACCATTTGTTTATTTATTTTAGTACACGCCAAAGGACATGTATACTTTTGTCTATCTTATTTTATTTTATTTTACTACTCTTCTGCTTTTGGATGAGACATGAGACTGATGAGACGAAATGAAGAGAGAGGGAACATCATTATCAAACTGGATGATGAAACTTTGGATCTCATTAACAAACAATCTAATTTACTGATAGCCACTGAATATCTGAGCATTGGGCATCTGCACATATGCGTTTTATCAAGTATAAAATATGAACTTTACAAAAGATCGAGGATACGAGCAAAAGAGCTACAGTCTTAATTCTCAATTCTCAATAGTTTCTTCATGCCTCTATACTCTATACTCCATGTATATACTTTGTACATTCTCAATTTTTGTATAATACTAAAAGTACAGGTTGCTTCTGTTTATGTTGCTGTTTCGTGGTAGCCGTAGTCCTGAGATTTTTGAAGAGCAAACTTTTGCTCTTCACTTTGTAACTTGTACCACAACTATTCTCATTTTAGCTTTGAATGTTGAAAGTTCAAAGACTAAAATTCACATTAGTGTGTGTGTGTAAGATCCATTTAAAAAACCACAGTCAGTCACAGTCCATCGTCATCGTCCATCCTCAAAGTGGGGATGATAAGACATGTTTTGATACGGTACACATCGCATTGTGGACGGTATGATACGGTATGACATAATACATAATGAATCTAAACAATAGAAGAATTGTGATAATAATTATAGTAATAATTCCCAAATGATAATCTAGCATTCTTTCGGGCAAATATCTACAAACTACAAACATGTACAAAAGTGTTTGTGTTTGTGTACTTCATAATTCATAATGAAGATTTGCTGTGTATTGTGTATAGAGTATAGTGCAGAGGTACATGTGTAAATTTTACGATGAGACATCATCATACATTCTGATGACATGTGTGTGCTTCTACAACTGTGAGTTGCAATCAGGTTTTTCTTTTGATTCTGTTGCTTCTTCTTTCTTTATATTACAATTAATGCAGAGTGCGTAAACCGACGATGTGAGCTTTGAGATTTGAGACTTGAGATTGGTGATTTGAGATGGTTTGTTTCTTTCATCAAAATCTCCTTCATACTTCATACCTCATACCGTTCTTTCTTTTTCTTCAAAAACAAAGAAAATTGAATAGAATTTCCTGGTATTTTACGTAATTATCTAAAACAGCCAACAAAGTACACATGTATGTATACATGAAAGATGATGATTTGTATTATACAAATATTCACTCTGCTTTTTGTTCTTTAAGTATGTAATACACGCCTTCCTCTCCCATTTTTTTACTACCTGGAATTCCATGGTTGATGAAATGAAAAAAAAACTGAAATCATTATAATCAGTGTTTTCTGTTTTCCTTTGAATACTTGTAAACTAAGTGTTGAAAATTGAAAGTGAAAATCAGTGTAAAATCTACCTAAATGAAAATATACCTCAACGGTTCATGCCCTTGTGTAAAAAAGCATCAATAATGATGGATTTTAATTAATGCGTTTTGTAGTGATATCTGCATTCCGTTTTACCTGATACTTGGAACAAATGGATTCAAAAATTTGCAATCGATTTTGTAGCAAATGAGCTAAAAAGCACATTTTGTTTTTTGTTTTTTTAATTTTTCAGATATGAATATTCATGAGCTCATAAATACCAAATGTTTTGCGGAACGTTTTTAGTTAATAATCGTTGTGTGTGTACGAATTGTATGGTGTAGTACTTTTAAATTTAACAAACGTTACATGTTACATGTTTTATGCTGTGCTTGCAAAAGAATGCGTCTTAATTATTATAAACATTGTTAAACTTGCATAATTACAAATTCTCGAGTTTCGAGACTCTAGTCTCTAGACTCTCGACCGTAGAGTCAAGAGTGAACCCGCGTGTAATTGGTAATTAGTGGGTTTTTGTACCAAAAGGCAAAATAAAAAAGCAAGCCACCCTGTTGTTTTTTGCTGAATATTTACGATTTACGGTACAGCGCAGATGACAGTATGGATGTTACACAGTATTGTAAATAGTAGTAACTGAAATTGAAATTTTGGGTATAGAGTATAGAGCATACATGTAGAACATATAATATTGAATACCATACTTCTTTGTACTTGTACATTGTACACGCTACACACATTTTGAAGCTGCATGTTGTATGTTGTATGATACAAAGAGCTCAAAGATTTATACACCTTACAAATTTATGAGGAAATTTCTGACCACAGCCAGACGCATCTTTTATTGTCAATAAAGTATAATCACTCGACCATTCATTTCGTATTTCGTACTTTGTACTGGGTACAGTTCTTGTTGATGTCTTCTTCTTTGTGGTTGGAAAATTGAAGAGCAGTCGCAGCCGCAGAGGAGAGGAGAAGAGCGAAGAATACCATCACACACTTACATATTCATACCTACAAAAATCATGCATCTAACATACATTGTATACATCGCACAAGTGCGTTAATGCGTAAAAACACATGCATACCTTATGTATTCAACATATTGTGTTGTCATCTATAGTCTGTAGTCTAGAGTCTACAGTCTACAGTCATGAATTTACCTGTATGCCGATATTGTCTATATAGTACATAATATGACGACGAATCTTCTCTTGGTCAATCTTCCACTTTGCTCACGATACACATTCTAAATTCATTCATTCATTCACTTGTATACTATTGACTGTTGACTGTGGAATAATCAATGTTCTTTTTGTTGTACTCTGTATTCTGTATCTTCTTCGGTTAGTATTGCTTCGCTTGTACTTGTCTCTTACTCTGATACTCATGTATCATGCATTATACATATTGCAAACTATCATTTTTCTATTTATTTGTTGTTTTCTGTTGCTCGTGAAATTGGAAATTTATAATACCAAATTCACAAACAAATCTTGTTCAATATTTAATATTCAATGTTCAAAGGGATGCGTCTGCCATTCCATTGAAGGAGATATGTAACAGTATCATGTAATTGTAAATATGATCAGGGGAGATAACTTTGTTAGCAATTTTACATATATGGAGCCGCTCTTCCTTGCCATTTGTTATGAATCAGTTGGGCAGTTTTAATTGGAAAACAAAAACAAAAACAAAGGTTCTAAAATCTCATATTGGTAGAATCTTCGAGTTTTGTACCATTTGTTAATGAATAACAGAAAAAGAGGAAAGAAATATTTAATTAATTTTTCATATTATGGATTCTGGGCACTGAAGACTGAATGCTGAACGTTTAATGTTATTTGAACCATCAAACGCTGAGCGCAAACCCCATGTATCACATGTCCTGCACAGAATATTAGTAATTAGCAATTAATTGCTCGAGTTGGGGTGATAAACTAGTTGAGTAGTTGAGTAAAACCAGTAGCTACATAACACATGAGACATGTGGTGCTCTCCTGCTGTAAAATGTACAATGTACAATCCAAGTCGATTCTCCACAAACCACTAGTAACAAATTAAAAATCCTCTAAATCATATAAATTTCTCGCCGATCCACATCATAAATCACATACTCACAACTCACAGCACAAAATAATGGTGCTTATGCTTCACTTAGGTAGCAAATATCAACCATGAAAATTGAATACTTTTTTGGATTGATCCAATTTATCGAGATGATTACTTTTTCAAATTTACATTTTACTGATTGTCATTTGTATCCTTTTTAAATTCCAATTTGCAATGACAATTTTGAGTTTTGAATTTTGAGTGTGTTGTACGATTCTCATTTGTAAATTGTACATACGTCGAATCAATAAAATATGATGTAAAAAAGACATTGAACTACTTGATTTGTTCAAATTTCAAATCAATCCAATATCCAATGGAAATAAAAGGTATTGATTAATCAATCGCCTAATAGATTTTTTTATTGCCTTTATCGTTTCACTTTGGAATCTTCTGGCCTGAATCGAAAACATATGTATACAGTATACACTATGCAATGCGATCATAAATGATGAGCCTACAATTCACAAGTGATCGATAAGTTTTGAGAAAAAATTAATTGGAGCTCGAAGCTCGAAGCTCGATGATCGAGAGTGGACAAGACAAAAACAAAAGTCACATACAAATTACAAATCAACATGCATTCAACTTGATATCTTGATTCTTTATTCTTGATTCTTGATATCTGAATAATGAGGAAGAACGACAGTGCTTTATGCAAGATGCAAGATTGCATACAAAACCAAACGGGCAAGCAGGCAAGCATAATCTTAATACAGAGCACACATCATGTGCTACACATGCTTAAAAGATCAGTCTAATTGATTCAGTTTTTCATAAGAAGAGAAATGGGATGCTTCTCCGTCTCTTAATCTTTGCTGTCAAATTCACAATCCATGTTCCTTGTTGTATGCAACTCTTAACAGTCTTCTTTGTCTTTGTATTTGTATTGACAGTTTTCTGTCTTTTCGATTCTTGATTCTTGATTCTAGATGCTTGATAACACTAATTTTTTTATGGAACTAAATTTGCATGTTGATAATTCTGCTGTTTTCTGCGATTTCTTCAGACCGTGTGTCAGTTTCATATTTTGTTTACATTAATGAACCTTATTGGTTTTTATGATAAATATCAGCCTCATTGTTAGCTTGACTTGGATCCATTGAACATTGAACATCCATCTGTCATTATAAAATGAAATATGAAATATGCATTTTTAATAAATGATAACATTGGTGAATCCTATTACTTGTTCTGCAGTGAATTGTGATAGAGAGCAGAGCGTGTGGTCTCATGATTTAGGAATGAGTGATTGAGAATTGAGAATGGAGAATTCATCCAAGATGAAGATCCTAATGTAATGTAATGTATGCTAATTTACACATGCTCATGTAACATGTAGCGTGTAATGTACACATCACACATATCTACAACACAGAGCCACTCAAGACTCAAAACTCAAGAGCATCTTTGAAGATTCCACACGGCACATGATACACAATACACTTCACATATTTGACATGTTATGGTATAATATATAATGTATAATGATGCAAAACAAAACAAACGAGTCAGAGAGACAGAATATGTTAATGTATTCATATTTTATAATCAAAGAATTTCATTATGCACGCTACAACGTGTTTATTGTGTATTCTGTATTATATTTTATTAGCCATAACCCATACCATAACTTATTATATAATATTTGCATTTGGATATGAATTTTGGATGAAAGGGATCTCAATTATTTGACTTTGGCGTGTTTTTTATTCAGAAAAGGAAAAATGTAGAGAAAAATTAGGTAAACTTCATAGTTCATAGGTATTTGATGTATAGCATATTATACAAAGAATATTATAGGATAAACTATCTGAACTATCTGTGTCACCGTGTTAGTCATATTCATTACCTATAGTGAAATAATTAGTATGCAAAAAAATTTGCAAACTATAATTAACAATTAGTGCTAATCAAAGCTTACGTAACCATAAGCTTTGATCATTGATCAGTCACAAGTCTCAAATAAATACTCTTCGAGAGGGAAAAATGCCAAATAAAAATGTCGATAAATAAAGTTTCCTCAAAATTTAATGCACAATGTACAATGTAAAATACAAAAGCTTTTGAATTATGAACTTGCAGGAAATTTTGACAAACCTCGAAATTCGAAACATTTTTAGATCGCGGATAAATATGGAGGATACGTAACGTGCTATTCGTCATGAACTTTTCTATATTAGCCTTCCTTTAAAAGTTTGACGTTACCTGACGTCTGACGTGTGCCTGTGTCAGTGCCGGTGACTTTGACTTGAACCTGTCATGTTCATTACCACATCTTGCCTTTCCTCAAAGTCCTTCTGATTCTAAATTAGATATAAATTAGAAATAGGAACTTTTAATCTGGCTCCTATGCCAAAAGAAGAGAGATGTTCATGTATACAAGCGGGATAAAAACTAAATCATGATTGATCAGTTTTCATCGCTTTTGTAGATAATTACAGATTAGTACTCGAAGCATATTATATTCTATATCCTATATTCTATATTCTGTACTTTAGTCATTGACCAAGCCATGCTGCATGTATCTGTAATTGCAGCTACAACCAAAAAATAGATAATGCGTAATGAACAATCTACATGGGCTGATGAATGGCAGGTAAATTGGAATTCAAGGCAATAAAAATTCATGCTGATGAGAGAGGAATTATCTCAAACATTTTACATGTTTTTGTTCTATCTTTGAATTTGGAGTTTGGAGTTTGGAGTCGTTTTATGATGATGAACACATTATTGTTCCCTATTTTGTTGTTTACCAGTGTAATCTGCCTGATAATTAGACTACAAATACAGTATACACTATAAATTGAGGATCTACTGCAAGAAGAATGAAGAAACAAGCCTTCCGATAATTCTCTAATGTTAATAGTAGCCAAAATCCAATATGTAATGGCAAAATACATTGATATCACAGTAAAAGGCAAAAGCATATTGTAGCAAATGCACATTGTACATGATACATGCAGAAGGAATAAATATTAAATCAAGGTGATTCGAAGGCATAATACTTAATTTGATGAAATGTCTTGATTCTTGATCGTCTTCATATGTTTCTATGCATGTTTATTGCATAATCAGAAAGCCAAATGTGATGCAGCTACAAGCTACAAGCTACAAGCAATAGATATATCAGTGAATGAGTCGTGCATTGTACTTTGTCTTTTGTATTATGAACGTTTTGGGTTCTGGGAATTATTCACCAAAAACTTACAAGAAAACATTTTACTTTTTATAACAATGTCAAATTGATTTCTAATCGTATAGTAATCATAACAGTAATCGTAATGTTAATGGTAATGGTAATGACTTTGTACAATCATATGTACATGTATGTTCACAAAATTGCACTCGCAATTTTTAGATTAAAGATGAAAAGAACTAAGACGAAGACAAGTAGAAAAGTAGAAGGGGAAAAAATGATGAAGAAGAAGATCACTAAAGTTGCTTATATAGAGGGATGTAGTTTATAATATATAAATTTACATGTAATCCCTGTCTTCTCTCTACTGCCTACTGTAAAATCCATCTAACCTCAAGTCATCAATCATCTTCTTTGTTGTCACAAATCTCCAGTAAATACCTACAAACACACAAGACACAGTAGTTATGGTGGTATACACTGTAATTTTGTAACACATGAGAATGTCAAAGCCAAATGTCTATAATATAAAACACAAAGTGCAAAGTACAAAACAAATCACAACGGTACTTCGCTCCTGCAATTGAAAATTGGAAGAATTATACGTCTAAAGCTGCAATTTTCTGGGTATTTATTTATTTATACACGCGGTCTTCATTTCATCTGGTATCTGACAATTGGCAACTGGCAATTGTATAAAGAATGGAAATGGAATTTGAATGGGGTGAAATAGAATATCTCATGAAATGAAAGAAATGATGAAGGACCTTGAGCTGTTTATTCTATTTCTTCTTTTCAATGTATCTAGTATCTCTGTAGTATAATGTGAAAAGTCATAATTATGTGTTACTCTTTTGGTCTGTTTTCTGTTGGGCTTAGAACTCACAAGTCAGTACTGATACTGATGAAGAGTACTCACAACTCAAAACTCAGAGCTCAGAACTTATCAGAAATCGAGGCATTCTTGTTCTCTTTCAGGATTCTCAAGTACATTATAGTACAGTCTGCTGATGATAATGATAATGATACGCAAACATAACTGCATAAAGTACAAAAAAAGAAATACTTTTATTTTCCTTCTCATTCACTCATTCATTCATTCATCCACTGGCCACCATCAGACAAAAAAAAGAATGAAAAAAACTGACCTGCAACCTGCGTGTTTACAAACTACAAACAACAAACAACCAACAAGTGCAAATTTTATAATAGTATAATGGCAGAAATATGTAATTTAAATATGTTGAGTTAAGAGCAATGAGTAATGACTAATGAGTTACGAGAGACGAGAGAGATGGGTCAAAATGTTATGTTCTGTACTGCACTTCAGTGCAGTGTACGACTGTGTTAATATTTAATATCAAAGTTATTTTTTGTCAGAATGAAATGGTGAATTAAATATTATTTTTACTTTTATTGTTTTATAGACTGCCGGACTGGGTCAAATTCTAAGGACAAAGTTTTCAAATGTAAGTCAAAAATGTTTTTTTTGTTCGAGTTCATTTCTAGTATTTAATTTAGAGCTAAGAGTTTAGAGGCAAACGAGTGTGGTAAAATGAATTTGGCATAATATGTAACACAAATAATACAAGTATTAAAAAAGCGTGAGTTTTGTCAGTTACCTACACACACTACACACTAGACACTATATTATATAATTTCAAATTATGTTTGATATTGAATGAGCTCATCCTTATCACATCAATGCATCCAAAATCCAAAATCCACGTCAAGTCAAGCACAGCTCAATACAACACAAGACAACAAAGCACACATTATACACTTGCTTTTATTCATTGCGAAACATTTTTCAACTTGCAAAAAGTCATCAGATCACTTTCATCTTCATCTTCATCGTCCTCAGCTTTAGCTTTAGCTGGCTGAGTGAATGACTGACTAGCTTGGTCATGGGGCTTCTTCATCGTGTTCTTCTTCTTCATCATGTTCTTTGGTTCTTTCTTTCTTTCGTGCGCGACCCATCTAATAGATATCATATCGTGTTCTCTTTGCTGCTCATGTACTATTTGCCTTCATATTACAACTACAAACTACACACACATACACATTTGATGCTTGGTTTGATCTTCTATGAATTTTTTCATTGCCTATATTCTACATTCTATATACTATAATATTCTATCTATATCTATATAAATAATAAAATATTATTCTCAGCATTATGATTATTGGACAGAGTCAAATTGTATAAATTGTATCTAGTATAGAGTATAGCGTGTACAATGTGCAATATAATAAATTCTTTGCTAAACTTGAGGCTATATCCAGTCTAGATTACTATATTTTCAAAATGCCTCTAACTCCTAACTCAATAACGACAATTCTATAAATTATTTCTTGTACCTTGCTCGTTGTTCGTAATATGTACTTTTGTACGTCGTGAAGACATAAAGGTATTCTTTGAATTCTTTGATCCTGATTACCTCGTGTACCCCCAAAAACAATCAAAAAGTAATATATTAGAGCTCATACACAAATCTTGATTCTTGATTCTTGATATCGTCTGCCTGTGCATGATGATGTTGTTGTTTTTGGTTTTTGATCATCATCAACATCATGAGGACAATGACGATGATGATGATGGCAAGAGGACTATAACTGCATATTATGTAATTTTATGAACCTCTCTCTCTCTCTCTCTCTCTCTCTGTCTGTATGATGAGTGTTGAGATGTTGAGATTTTGATATTTTCTCAGATTCTTCAAGTTTCTTCAAGTTTTATAATGTTCTAATTAAATCCAAAACAAAAATGTACGAAAGAATACTTATTACAGCTTATGGTTCATCTTGCATCGTCCTTTTTTCATCTGTCCATTTCATAGAGTAAACAAAGATTTTTACTGTAAAGTAGAAAAAAAATGACTTTGAATGTAAAATGTATCTTAACATGACATGTAAATGTGATATAATGTGTAAAAATTTGTCTATCTCTATGTTCTTTGTCTTCTATGTTCTTCTATCTTCTTTGCATTTACCATTTACCATTTACTTATAAGCAGAAAAGGTGAGATTTGCAAATTGTGATTCTTCTTTGCGTGAAAATTACTCATGTTGTTAATTTTTATGACCACGTTATTCCATAATATAAAAGTGCTAGTTAAAAATTGTAATATCTACGTATAAGCTGTAAGCTGTAAGTACATTGTACATTTTATACTGTTCACGGTACATATTTGAAATTTTTAATGCTCATAGCTTAGGGTTTAGCATTTGGGATTTGGGATTTGGGATAGACTTGACTTGACTTGGAAGTTGGAAGTGACAAAATAAATAGGTGCAATTACTTATCACTAGCACTAGTAACTAGCAATTTCAGAATTAAAAAGTAAGATTTTTTTCCCAAAGAAAAAGGGGTGAAAGATGAAAAAGGATGTACAATATCAAATATCAAATATATAAAATGAGCTTGAAAAGGAAAGATTGACATTTTTGTTCTAACTTATATTTAAATACCTTATGCTTGAAACTTGAAAATTTTCTAACGCATAGGTACTAGATACATACAAGTGCAAAAAAGGTTCATGTCTTCTTATTATTAGGCAGAAGAAACAATAAGAGGAAAGTAATTACTGTAATTTACTGTAATAAACTCGGGTCAAGTGTAGGTCGATTTTTTTCCTGTATTCATAATACACTAAAAATTCTGCACTACACAATACACACCATGGTTCATCATACATTATGCATTATACCTAAATTCAACAAGTATCATGCAAGTTATATTATGAGGTTTGACGTACACTACAAACTACAAACTGTGAGATAAATAGACAATACATGCATAATCTTCAAAAATTATATTGAGCTTAGATTATTTTAATACAATTATCCATGCATTTTTGTGTACACGCATGAAACGTCTAATGTCTAACAACAAACGTCAAAATACAATTTACAGATGAGCATGTATGTTTCCTACATACTCCATACCACGCGAGACTCTCGACTCGAGCTATATCTGTCAAAAGTCAAAAGCTGAGATCAGATTCTTTTATTGCTATTCTCATGTCTCATGTATCTACATTTACATTGTGTACATATGACCCACAGACATAGGTACAAAAGACGAAAGGGAAAATAAATTCCATTCATCCCATTGTTTTCCTTCCCATGCCATTTAATTACAGTGCTAAGCCTTATTAACATGTAGGAAGATCAAAAGTTGCACATCATCATCCATGTTGTACATTTAATGGACTCAGATCAAAACTGAAAATTCAGAGAGCAAGTGTTTCTGTGTATGCAAAATGCATATGTTTAACATGCTTAATGTATAATGTATAATGTACACCTTCGGTGTAACATACAACAAGCAAAGAGCGGAGAAGAGGATGTACGAGCGTGAACTGTGCACTGCAAATTGTAAATTGTCAGTTAATCAGATTCCCTTAAAAGGAGTTGCTGATACTTTTAATTTGTCCATACACAAGACACAACTCATTCAGGGTATACGGTACAAGCTACAAACATTTCTGTCATTTATGACAAAAGTCGTCATCATCCTCATCTTTAGTCACATAAAATGAAATAAACACTCTTCATTACCATTCAACATTAGACATTAGACATCAGACATCAGACGATCTTCAGTCGTTACATTTCCTTCTACGTACATTGTACACAGTGTGAATAGAAAATGTAAAATTGAGGAAGAGTTCATTACAATCTATGTGTTTAATGTATAACCCACACTCAATTAAAGTACCACTCACCAATGAAAAGTCAAAAGTAAAAAGCATTCAGACATAAGACGATCACGAACTTTGACAAATATGACATACACGTCAAATGTATGTTGGAAGTACTAGTAAATTTTAAAGTGTCAGTCGGAATATCATTATTAGCATACGGAGTAGGTATAGGTAGAAATACCACAGAGGAAAGTTAAGAGTATCGCTTTTTACAGCTCTAGTATGTACACAGCAGGGTAAGCGGGAAGATGAGCAAAACTGATATGTATTTCACTATCAAGAGGGAGATTCGGACTCATTTTAGGGGTTTTCTACCTCATTGAAAGAATTCTGCACTCTTCCTTCTTCATGTTTAATATTAAGTATTTATTTACATTAAATTCTAGTTTTTGTATTTTAATGTATTCTACTTGTGTACATATGTATGTGTAGTGTGTATTTTGTAGGCACCGTTCTCTGTCTCAGCTCACAACTTTCCATTTCATCTTTTGAATTTAAACTTGAATGCTCATTGCGTGGAAAAATGTAATCCTCTTAGGTACTCGTAGGTATAAAAGTATCTATTATTAATTTCTAGTGTCATGTCTCATTTTAACGGCTTCATATTTACTTTAAAAAACCACTTACTTCCGTAAATTATTATATTTGAGGATTAAGAATACGTCACAAGTCCCAAGTCATAAGCAGGCAAATCATATATTAGTGTAAGAGAGGTGGGCCAGCTTAATTGTAATTGTAGTTGTAATTGTGCAGATATCTTCTCACACTTCGTCCACTGTCCACTGTCCAGTCATGTACTGTAAACTGTAATATATATATTATACGCCACATTATGAACTACACGATGCAGAATATGAGTTTTCTTAGCTTTTCAAAAACGTGTTTTGAGCTTTGAGTTTTGGGTTCTGAGCCAAATTCATATTCATCTTCGTCTTCATCCAAAATCCAAATATTAAATAGTGAAAGACAGGAAAAAACTTTTGACTTTCCGCTGACATCTTATTCGTCTTTTCAACAAAAAATGGTGTTTAACAGAAGACAGAAGTGCATTGTGCATTGTGCAAAGATTGCAAGTGACCAAAAGTGTTGAGATATGGAAGCATGACATATATGTTTTTACTAATTTCACACTGTGCCATGTACCATTTACCATGAAACTCATTTGGCGATGAAACTCAATTAAAATTAAACAGGACGATGCGATACGATGTTAGGTAGTGCAATCTAGATGTGTGTAAAACTGTACATTGTACAGCATATTTGCTCTGTATTCTGTACAATATCATATTATGTTGGATTTTAAAAGCGTGAATCACATATTTATTTTAACACTCTCACGTCTCTCGTCACAAAACATGATGTACAATGTACTGTTATAATATTATACCATCTAATGATAATGGAATTATGATCATGAGTCTCATTTTTTCCTGAAACTTATTATACATTTTTCAACCAGGCAGTGTTATTCTTCTGCTTTAGTTCACGAGAGACGCTCTTATTTCCTACACATTACACATTAGACATTAGACATTAGGTACAGTTGTAAAAGTCTATGTAGTTTTAACGAATTAGACATATAATTGTAGGTACACTTGTACCTATTGCTTTGTACAATTTCGTATTTCGTAAAATTTATAATGATCATAATAGGAAAAGTACTCTGCAAAGAATGAAGAATGTTAAAAATAATATATTGTATATTGTATGGCAAATTATTGCGTGGACTCAAGTAACAGCTTCATTGCTAACTACTAACTGACAACTGAGTACACTGTACATTGTACATGTGTCATCTATAAAATCTCAGCGCTTTTCGTATTTTTTTTATATTCTCGACTTTGTTTTGGTGTGTGCTTAAAGCTCATAGTATTAAATCACAAGTGCATTAGGCATTAGTCACACATATTAAAAGAGAACAGTCACGGTTTACATTTACACGGTAAATGGTAAACGGCCATTTTAAATAGTGTATTTTCAGTGGACAAGACAATCCGATTCAAATCAAATTACTACTAGTACAGATATTTTGACAGGATGCACAATTTTACGGAAACACTCTCAGTTGCATTGTATGGGATTGGGCGCTGTCAGTAGTAAGTACATGCGGAACACTGAGTAGAGAAAAGATTCAAGAATTTGGATGAAATATTTCATGCCACGTGTCTCAAGTGTCTCATGAGCAAAAAATATGGAAGCAGAAAATTTCCATTTCTTGTCATTTTTTCGCTCAATAATTTGACTCAATTCTTGTCTTCACTATAGGTAGTGAATAGTAGATCCAAAACTGCTTATTTCCAAGAATTTAAATTCCGTACCCTAACAAAAGCAAAAGCAGAATCTTTATGAGGTTGTCAATTAAGTTGATTACCTTGTCCAACAGCATCATAACCCTACAAAATTTCCACCGAATCTTATCACATGCTACAAAACTTGTACTAATTTAACGTCTTCACCCTTCACTCTTCATTTGACAGAGACACTTGGTTTTTTATGTACTTTGGATGTTGGATGTTGGAATTCTTCAGTATTTTGCTGCTCGTAAAATGTGAACAAAATTAAGAAATTATTTGACTAGATTAACTGGTGTAAACAAGCTCTGGATAAGTAAATAACAGTATTCCATGTGTCTGTGTATTTGTCTTTGTACATATTTACGACAGGAGTTGACAAGCAGGGGTAATGAAAATGCACTTATTCTAAATTTGTGTCGTAGATGAGATGATTTTACACAATGAAAATATTTTATGCACTACAAACTACGGACATGAAACAAAGAAAGAATCAAAAGCCAAGCCCCACACCAGTTTACACTTTTCAATATCAATAAAAAATGAAGAAGATTATGCGGAAACATTGATCAAGTATTTCATGAGAGCTGTACTCCGCACATTCGACATTCAACATTCGTAGTTTACTGTATTTTATTTACAATTTATGACACATTTAGCAGCATCACCCATCTTCGAATAGCCTTGTAAACTATCCTCTTTTGGCATCGACTTATCTCCGTGATCTGGAAAAATGCTCAATTCTTGTGAGCTGAAGCAAGTTTTGTATTTACATGCTAAAATAAAAAGAAACTAAATATCGTAAACATTAAGTGATGTACAATTTAGAGGATGGGCGACAAAATATCTGAAATCTAAAAGTTATTGCCGTTTTTTAAATAAATAAATTTACTAGTCAATTATTTTTATTTAACAACTTTTTAAATAGTTGATGATGTTTGGGATTGTAGGTTAACTCATTCGAACCATTTTCCTTGTCAACCTCCTTCAAAATTGTCAATTGTCAGTTTCAAAAGAGACACACTGCTATCTTCATTGTGCTGTTAAGTAGAATAGGGTTAACCGGGGGATCTGTGTTTTGGGGGCAACTGTGCGAAAGTCAATTTTAACCCATTTACGCTATTTTTTTCGGTCATTCGACATATAGAAATCATAGTACGGACCTTCATCTATGTTGTGACCAAATTTCAAGTTTGTGTGTCAAACGGTAAGGTCACAGTGGAGGTCAAAAGTCAGTCAC
>JAQGBH010002088.1:0-26818 GCA_034698265.1 Sminthurinus aureus
GTCTACACGCTTCAGTTTTTACAGCATATTTAATTTTAATTTCAAAGGTTTCTTTGTAAAATTAATAACTTTGATTTTTTCCCTAATTAAAATGAAATTAAATGGTTTTTAACTTGATCGCATATCACGTGCTCATTATGAACTCGTCAGATTTCAGGTGGATTATCCATAATCCTAATTTACGAAATAATCATTAATTGGCTGCATCTTACATCTGATTTTGTAAGGAATTTGATACTGATTTCTTGAACTGCTTTGTCCGATTCTTGTCCATTGTGAATGAATTTCATGCCGAGTTTCGGATGATTTTTTATCTGCTTTTTGAAGTGATTCCAATAAAATGGAAAATCCTCAGCCTTTGTCATGAAAACTGTTTTTGGATGTTGCAGCTTACTTAAAATGAGATCTGGCATTTCCGCGGTGCACGTTGCATTCTGATGAAAGTGGAAAAGCTTCAGTCGATGCATCTCTCGACAATCTTTAAATTTCTGACAACCAGACTTTTCAAAAGTAAGGCTCATGGTTTCATTTGAACACAGCGATCGGCAGTTTAACTCCAATTCACCAAGGTTCTTTAAGAAATTCACTGGCGTCAAAAATGTTGGCTTCTTTTCCTCAAACTCAGAGCTGTAATATTTCGTAAAGTTGAAGTATTCCTGAAAGCGGAAAATTTGTGTAGGGCATTCCCAATCCACTTGGCTGTAGTAGACGAAGAAGCTGCCATCTTTGAGAAAATCCATCGAGCTGTTCCACTTCGGATCACTTGCAAACGGAAAATCCAGCGTGTAGTCACTTTTGATGATCCCGCAAAATCCATTCACCAAAATCAGACTCATCATCAACCAAACGCCCAAAATCGGACAAATGGCTCTTTTAACCGCCTTTTTGCAGTTGCTGTGAATTTCTTGATTTTGAATTTTGAATTTGGTGGATTTGCATTTCCTCTGGAATTTCCTCTTTGAACAACCATGAAAGAGTAGTTACAATGAAAATTAAACATGAAATTTTTGCTCCAGTTCAACGCCGTTGACTTTTCAACCGCTTACACGTCAGATAATTTCAATGTCAATTGTCAATTGTCAATCAAACATATTTCATGTCTCCAAGTGAAATTGACGTGAAAAGCAACTTTTGGGAAATTTGTAATTCATAATCAATTTCTGATCAGTAACCACAATTTGCTCGTTTTACATTGAGCATTGTTTTCATCATTATCGAATTACCAAACAAACTGTCATGAAAATTGTGGCAAGGCCTAACTTTGACAATAATTTAAAGCAAGTGACAACAAAGTGAAACATTTCTGAGGTCTTTGTTTGGTAATGAATTCCGTAAGCGTCTGTGTAACAGGGATTTTTTCTTCTGTATTTGATTTTGATGCCACCACAATTCGCAATTAGCACGTGGATTCCTGGAACAAGTTTTGAATTTTGAGTCGTGTTAAGGACATGGGGTAATTGTCAAAGGGATATTTTGTAAAAAGTGTCATCTCGCAGGGCTCACAACTCCCAAACTGCTGCACCGATCTTCATGATCGACATGTCAAATGAAAGGTGGGGTTTTTAGCTGTTTCCTATAATGTGTCATTTTGACAAAATCGATCATCTTCAAGGTTTTACGAAGGTTACCCCGGAGAACACTATTTTTAGAAACAATTTTTAAAAAATCAGTACGACCAAACCGTGAACAGGAAGAATCTGAAAAAAATCAGAGGACGTTTTAGTAGTCTTGAGTTAGTGTAAACAAATCAGCGGGTCGAAAATCCGCCGTTGTCGGACTTTACGGCGGGAAATAGGATCCCACAGGAATATCGTTTTTCCAGTGAATTCTAACAAAACCTCTTTCCCGCCGTAAAGTCCGGAAACGGCGGATTTTCGATCCACTGATTTTTTTACACAATCTTCAGACTATCAAAAGGTCTTCTGATTTTTTTCAGATTTTTCCTGTTCGCGGTTTGACCATACTGATTTTTTAAACATTGTCACAAAAAATTTAAAAAAATAGTGTCCTCCGGGGTAATCTTCGTAAAACCTTGAAGATGATCGATTTTGTCAAAATGACACATTATCGGAAACTGCTAAAAAACTCACCTTTTATTTGGCATGTCGATCATGAAGATCGGTGCAGTAGTTTGGGAGTTGTGAGCTCTGCAAGATGACACCTTTTACAAAATATCCCTTTGACGTTTACCCCATGTCCTTAAGGCAGGGATTTGGGTAAAGATTACAAAGGACAAGAGCACATTCTCTCACAATTTATTACCAGATTTTTGAATTTGGACTGTCAATTTAAATTTTGGAGCACGGTGCACGATATGCGGAGGAGTGAACTATGTGAAGGAGGGATTTGCAAGTCAAGTGTGCGTGAGAGGGTGGCTGATCTACATGTGCATTGTACTTTGATATCGATAATAATCCAGACTTGGGTAAACTCAAATCTCTTATGAGCTTATGCTTGTGTGTTGAGCTTTGAGCGTTGAGTGTAGACTGTAGACTCTACAGTGTAGAGTGTAGAGGGAGAGAAAATATGAAATAAATCAATTACTAATTCATCTAAGTGGTTTTATCTTCAAGTCAAATGGAGATAGCACCAAAAGGTTGGGAGAGTAATAAAGGGAAGGAATGAATAATACAAGATTTTACTAGCTACTAGACGATAGAGCAGAAAGTAAATGCACATATTTGAACAGAATAAAATCCTGTAGTTAGAATGAGTCAAGACTTTAGCAAAACTGTACAACGGCGGTATTTTAAACTTTTCCATTCGAAATTCGTTCCGTACAAATTCCTTTTGTCTCTATTTTTAAAATTGAAATTTAGTGCGGAATTTCTAAGGAAAATGAACACTGTAGAAACACATCTAAAGTAGCACCTAGATTCTAGCGTCTGAATTTTAGATTCAGGAATTCTAGATTTTAGATTGTCAATTGTCAATTGTCAGTACAAAATAGCAATATTGGTTGTTTTCATGGATCATGAAATTTGAAATGAATCAAAAATTATTTCCTTTTTTATCTCACATCAGTTTATCACTACATACGGTTGACGGTACAAAGCGTAGTAATATTTATCTAGACATTCTGGTATGCTGTACGAGAAACAAGGGACGCACCCACGCTCTTCACGTTCTGTCTACACTTGAAAATGATACAGTGATACAGACTACACACGTAAATGACATGCGTTTAATGTGTACAGCGTACAGTGTAGTGTAGAAGGAAAGTTGGTACAGCATATCTATGAGTGGAGTGAAAGTTATGTTGCCAGTGGTGCATTTCCCCTACTTTTTCTAAACTTTTCCTCTGTCTTCCTTCCCTGTAATTTGGAGTTAGTTGGAAGAGTGCGCCTTCATCAAGTTTTACGTTTATTTGTATGATAGACTCATCTGGTTGGTTTAGGTTGGCCAAACCTCACCTCAATTAACCTCTCACACACAGCACACACCCACCTACACTGTACATTGTACAATGTACAGATGGGTTTATGGTCCTCTTAGTAATTACAACCCGAGGCGAAATGTTGTACCTCTTCTAATTCCACTTTCCCTGGTCCGTACTTTCAAATTGTGCCAGAAGAGTCTATCTTATCAAGCACAGAGAAAATTAACTATATAACGAGCAAGATCATAGATATTTTGCTCGAATATACTATAAAGTTTTTGTCAAGTTTCTAGTTTCAAGTGTCTAGTGTCTAATGCTCTTTTGTGAAATAATATGTACATTGCACATTTTACGTGCTTACGCTTACGCAGAAACCAAGTACGCGGAAGTACAAAAGTGGTCCAGGAAAATTCAAAAAACGGCCTACATCAATAGCTAAGCTTTATGATAGAATCTCCAAATACTCTAGACTTGACACTCCACATTCCACTTTCTATACTGTGTATCAAATAAGTATACAATCTGCATGTATTTTCCGCTCATTTCAGTATTCATCATTTATCCTGCTTCGACACAAATGGATATTGTTTGTCTAAAGTACTTGTGCTTACTTGAGTATTGAGGACGAGCTTCATCATTGACATTGGTATCTGATCATTGATCTGATACTACTAATGATCTGATACTCCTACATCCTACAATGTCCGTTGTACATTGTACATGTACCCTTAAAAAGAGGAAATACATAAATCTACCTAGTACATTTATAGATCCAGGCTGAAGTGTATCTATTTGGAAAGTAATCGTAGAAGCTTCAAGGGGATTAGTTCATAGGTTATACAGGTATTCACCAGAACTGTTTAATAATAGAATAATAGGATCATGTTCTTTTCCATGCTGTATGCTAGTATGCTACTATGCTGTACTTGAAAATTCATCCAAATCCGAATTAGAATTCCGATGCCGATTCCGATGATATCACACTATCGTACAATGAGTCATTTAAATATTTTAAAAACATGGGATGAGTAAATGACAGAGTAGTTTGTAGTTTTATCCAACCGAATTTTAGTTCAGCGTCGGTGCTTTCTTTTATTCCTGTAGATGGAAAATACCTGTATATCAATAGGCAGATAGATAGATGATTGAGAATCATTTACCATTAACTCTGTACTCTATAGAGCTTAGATACTAGATACTAGATACTTAGACCACTGAAGCTCTGTGTACGCTATTCTTTCTGCATTCTGCATTCTGCATTCTATACTTTATATTCAATACTCTGTACATGAAAATGACTCAAAGCTCAGGGGATCCTTATCGACCTTTAAATGAAAAGGTATCGACAGCACAAAATACTTATGGATGAAATTAATTCACTAAAAGTGGTGTGCTACATATGATGCTATATGTATTACATAACAGTTTTACACTACTCATGGGTATCAAAATAAAGTACTCAAGTGTGTGCATGTGTGTGTGTGTGTGTAGTTTGTACTTACTAGTAAAGTTGTTGATGGTTACGAATGTTGCTCGTCGTAATGGATTTGGAGCCAAATTGTGAAAATTGAGTTGGTGTACTTGTACAAAGAGTTTGTTAAATGTTCTTACCGTGGTTTGGAATTGGGATCCGAATCGGAATTGGACTCTGAGCCCACTTTTCTTCACTCTTTTCCCTTCTTTCATCGTCATCGCTTACAGTCTACAGTCTAGAGTCTAGAGTCTACCGCCTACCATCTGTAAACTACCAACCTATACATTCCACATACATTGATATAAATAGTGATGTGCACTCCCAACTTGTATGGTGTATGTTGTACGGCGTATACTGTTTAGTGTGTAGTGTGTAGGGATGATATTGGCAACCTCACTGGACTAAATTGGGCGAGTGGGGATAAAAACAATCTTAAAATAGAGCACAGTGCAAATAAGAGCAAGAGAGAGGAAGCGAGAGAACTGGAGAAATAGGTATTCCATTTTCCATCCAGTCCATTCCACTACGGCTACTTCCTCTTGGTCTAGACCTCTACACTCTAGAATCTAGAATCTAGAATCTACACACTAGACACTAAATAGATAGCAGACACCACCGCCCAGCCCTATTCCCATCACATATGAATTTCCTTTTATCACAATCATGATGGTGATGATGATGATGATGATGATGATGGTGTGGCAATTCTCATCATACTTGTCTACCTATAAATGTTTGAAAATACACAGATATTCAGATCTGGACAATGAACATTGAACAGGCACTGTAGATAGATGGATAAATAGATAGATAGTCGTAGATATCTAGTAGTCTATAGTATTCTAGTAGACTTGAATACTTTTTGAGTATGTGAAAAGTGTGAATAAAAAGGATTGATATTGAAGCTTGGAGTAAAGTGTAAAGAGTATGAAGGAGAGAGAAGGTCAGAGTCGTAAAATCAACCGGCATATTCTATTTTCCGCCAATCTTCATCACTTACCATAATCATAATCACCATTATCCCATCAGCTTTCTCCTCTTTTTGTTTACGTATTTTATCATAATTTACTTGTAATTTCAAGGGAGTATTTCAATGGTAGACGGCATATACTATGTACTGATATATGGTAGATAGAAAGATACTGTAGACAAACATACTACTGATAGATAGTTGTAGTCAATAGTCCAGATTCCTCTTTTGGAGTAGAAACAAAAAATGTAGAAAGTCGTAAAATAATACTTTTCCCAAATATTATGATATGGTGGTTGATTTTTGGGCATGGGAAGAGGCAAAATAATAGTAGACCGTAAACTGTAAACCGTAAACCGTAAAAGCTCAAAGCTCAACGCTCAAAGCCCACAGCTCGTCGCCCAACACAATAATGGCGAGAGAAAAATCCGGAATACGGAATTCCTTATGACCCCTAATAAAAATCATCACGTTGAGGAATGAAAAGGGAAATTCCGAGGTAAAAATATTATTATTGTATGTAGCTTGTAGATTGTGGATACTCTTTATATTTCCTTCTACGGCTCTTTTATTTTGTACAAATGAGAAAATTTTCACAATCCTTTTATTTTATGTGTTATATATTATACATACACAGAAGGTATAGCACGTGCATACATACGTTTTCCATATTTTCCCCATCTACTTGAGTACTTTATTTCTTTGAGAACAAAAGAAGACTTTGGTTTGGGTTTCCATTGTATAAAGTATAAAGCACAAAATATTCAGTACATAGACAAAGAGCAGAGCTGTATTATTCTCGTCCTCTTCTACTCATCCAAAATAAATATTTTTCACTAGCTCCGCTTGTCAGTCGTAACCTTGAATCATGCAAATTACAGACATAATTTACTACTAATGCACTCCTGTACATTGTACCTTGTACCTTGTGCATGGAGATTGGGCGGTGTGGTTGTGGTTTTGATTGTACTGTACTATATTTTGTATTGCATGTAATGTGAGTAGTGAGTAGCGGGTGTCATAAACTGTTGTACGTTATATACACCAGAGCAGAGCACAATATGTGTAGTTTGTAGTGTGTAGTATGTATTCATATTCTGTATTCTACACAGATTTGAGATTGGAGTTCGAAAAGTGCTAGTCATTTTTTAGTTTTGTACATTGTACATATTTTTATTTTTATAGTAAGACGTGAAAATGCTCCCAGAATTAATGAGCACTGACTCTGGTTTTGGCTCTGACATTGGCCGTGTTCTATTTTGGGTGGAAAACGGGTGCTGTAAAATCAAGGGAAATCCACTTTTGTAGATGCACTTTTTTCACTGTCCACTATCCAGAAAATAATATCATGCATAAGATTGGTTCTTTGGAAAGTACTTTTTCAAGCTGCTACATTTTCAGTTTCTGATATTCTATAGATATTCTGGCTTTAAGCAATCATACGTGAGTTTTATTTAGACTATGGAGAACTGGAGCTGGAACTCCTACGTATAATAATTTTTAGTTTACTCCTGTCTACCACAAATTGATCTAGTCTACTTCGTCACATCTACTCTCTACTCTCTAGTCTTTAGTGTGGGGATAGATCATGTTTGGTAAATCCAGTGGGTACAACTTACATGCCCATATCTATGTATGTAATCTTCAATGTACAATGTACACTGCACGTATGGAAAGGCAATAAAAAGATCAAGTTCAAATTACTTGGAGGAATATTATTTTATCTAGTGGCGAATGTAGAAAAGGAAAGAGAGAAGGAGAGATGGTGTAAAAACGCCCATCAATCTGTGTAATGCATTTCCATCCTTCGTTTTCATGCCTTTACTTTTTATTTTTGAATTTTGAATTTTGAATAAATCCCCTTGTTCTATGTATCATGTATGATGAAATTTATGTTATCCCTAACAACTGCTTTAACCTTTCTGTATAAAGAGGAAGGTCAGTGTTTTATAACTAAATATTCAAAACTAAATAACTGTGCAAATTGCAACTGATTTGGTCCATAATTTTCTGTCCATCTGCTTAAAAGTTGTACAATTTTCTAATAGTCATTTAGAACAAAAAAACCCAGATCAAGACCGATAATTGTTTTTCTTTTATAATCCTTTTATATCCACAAGTATTTATGTACAAGTGTGGATGTGCTAACGTGAAAGTACCAAGTAGGAGTAATTTGTAGTTTGTAATTCATAAAAATGCATGATTTTGCATGATTTTTCAAATACTATGAAGATGAATAACGAATAGGGAATAATAATCGATACATGTAATGTGTACTTGAGTTTTGAGAGCCATTCTAGATTCTACGTTCTAGATTCTAGATTCTAGATTCTAGTAAATTCTATACATGTTCAGTTCAGCTCAGCTCTTGCAGTATTCAACTGAAGAATACTACTACTGTGAAAATGTCAAAGTTCATGAACAATGGAGTAAAAAAAGTTGCTCATGTTTATGGAAATAGGTACTTAGTGCTTAAGTTTACGGGTAGATACTTAAACCAAAGTAAGCTATTGGGATGCTCGGGCACAAGCCTGCGTATTGTATTTTTATTATATCGATGGATATTTTATTTCATACAAGTTTGGAGTTTGGAGTTTGGCAATGTGAAATTGATCAGTCATATATATTATACATGTATGGTATACAATGTAAGGGCATTTGATATTTGGTATTTCATGTATATTCCATATTCCATGTTTCTGTGTTTTCAATCCAAGGTTTGTCTGTGTAGTCGTGCATAGTCTGAAGTCTTAGTCTAACATAATAAAGTGAGAATAATATTACATATTACAATTCACAATACAAAGCACCCTCAAGAAACATGACATTTACATCCATCGCTGATTGCTAGATTGCTAGAATTTCCAGCTTGCAAGAGAAGTTCAGGTGGTTCGGTTTATAGAGCACACTCAAATTTGACCGAATTTTGAGTGCTCTTTTTTCTTCTCTCTCACCGTCTCGCTCCCGCTCTTGCCCTCTACAGAAAAATTGACAGTATATAGTATATAGTGATGAAAAACGGAGAATGGAGAAAGAAAAGGTTGGATTATGTAGATGTAGAGTGTAGAGTGTAGAGTGTAGAGTGTACACATGTGCAAAATGCACCTATCCATTCCATTCACATGTGTACACACACAGACACAATCCGCATACTTTTATTTCTTCACTTTCTTTCTACAAGAAACATTCCTTCACCAGTTTTTTACAATGCCAATGTCTACAGTACAAGAATGGAACCTAAACAACAAAAAATCTAAAGATAGGCTAGGGAAGAGAAAGAGAGCTTTTTGTGTGGTGTGTGTAGAGTGTAGCGTGTAGAGTGTAGAGTGTAGAGTGTACAATTGCTTTTCATAGGAGAACATTGATTCATGTACCTATAGGTGAGAGTATGGTGAGGTAAAGTAATTTGATTTTTTATGATGTGGTGTGATGGTTTGGAAGTTTTTTCTTTCTTTCTTTTCTTCCGCCTAGTCTTCTTTACTTTCTCTTTATACCCTTCAAACAAAACGCATCTAAAGTCTAAAGACACCTTCATCCGTCCACATTCAGCCAGATACACATACTCAAGTAGATCCAAGATCCAAATACATATCAGAACACCACCACCATCAACACATTAAACATGGGCTTATCTTCCATTAGAGGAACTGATGGAGCGTGAGACTTGTACTGGGCTTTTCTCTATGTTTATATGTTTTTATGTAGTCCAACTTGTGCAAAATATAAAGTATCAAAACTCAAAGCTCAAAGCTCAAAACTCAAAACATATGTCTGTGCTCAATGCTCATACTAGTATTCGTATAAAAAGTACAGGTAGGAAAAAATTTACAGCTGTAGGCTCTATAATGTGGATTGTAGACCGTAGACTCTTTCTTTCATTCCAGATTTTTGTCTAAGACATCAAATCATGGTCTGTTTTGTTGTTTTGGTTTTAGAGAGCGCCCTCGGTTTGTGCTTTTTTTCCTGTAGGATGCACATTGCAAAATGTACATTGTATATACATTCTACATTCCACAGGATTATTTAAAGCACATGTGGTTTATCAAGTTAGCATAATATTATATGTACGTAAAAACTGGTACGCCAGGGGCTTTTACTATTTTTAACTTTCTCCACTTTCTCCCTCAATTCCTCAGTTCTTCAGTCTTGGTTCGAATCTTCACCTTTTTCAACGGACTATGGAATATCGAAGATTCAAACCGCTGCATTATGGCGTACAGTGTGCAGTGTACAGTTGTATAGTGTAGATGGCAAATCATACGGAAAATGAAACATGGAGAATAGAGAATGTAGATTGCAGATTGTGGATGATGAAATGTAAAAGCTATAGGGAAGAGCGAAAGAAGGAGAACAACTGGAATAATATTCTCTCGACGACCTTTTTTATGCTCTCGTACATTTCTACCTTAGTGTGTAAAGCGTACAGTGTACAGTGTATAGTTGTAGTGTAGTGTAGTTTTCGGCTTTTAGGTTTTCTTTTCTGTTTTGGTCTGATTTGATTTGACCTAGCTTTGGGTTTGGCTTTGTCTAGTTGGTTTAGCCTAGTACAAAAGTGAGCATGAGTACGAGTACGGGCTAATCTAAAATCCTAAAGGAAAGATTCGTTAAAGTTTCTTGGGTGTTCTTCGTCATAAAATGCAGTCTTGATTCTTGGTCGTCATCTACTTCCTCATATATTTGAACAGGAAAAGTTTCCCGAGTCATTTACTAGGGAAAATCTCGAGTAAAAAGTTATATAGGGCGTAAAATAAATGATCTATGCACTCTTGGGTTCATCTTTTCTCCACTCTTCTCCTCTTGTACTCAATACTCAAATTCTTTGGCTTTCCTTTGTTCTTCATCTTGCTCTTTTACCATCTACCAACTACCAAGTACCAACCCACGTCTAACTCAACTCAACTCTAGACTCGACTCGGCTTGTTTATGCATACGTATCCGAGCTGGGTACCTATACTGCACTTTGGACCAAATTTCCCTAGACAGTATACAGTATACGGACTACGGTGTATTCAAAATGTACAATTTACATTTTACGTAAATCTATACATCTGTACATCTTTTGCATCTGATATCGACGTTAATATTTATTAGGTGAAGTTTTCCCCACTCCCCATGTCTAATATCCAACATGTTTGGAATTTCTGTAATGTAGTCGTAAAGTATAAAGAGTGTAAAAAATAGAGACTGGATAGAGTTTTGAGTCTAAGAGACATGCTCAATCCTCATGCTTACCTATGTACATTGTAAATCTTGTGTATAATATCCAAAATATCTATATTTTTGAGCACTATGATGCTGTTGTGCATGTACAATTTACAATTTACACTGTACATTTTGTACTGCAGACTGCAGACTTGGATTCACTAGGATTTGTATCGAGATGGAGATTGAGATGGAGATAGACGGAAGACAAGCCTAACAGAATCGTAGTCAGCATAGTTAATGTTTATGTTTCATTTCAAATTACTTTGGTTTGATGAGAATGGAGAATACATTATTATATTATATTTCCTTCCTCATCATTTTTCAGACTAGAGGAGAACAAGGACGAGAATGAGGGAGGAATATTTACGTGCATATATGTGATTCATGAGTTGGATATTCCAGTCTCCAGACTCCTGACTCTAGAGTCTAGACTCAAGACTCAAGAGTCGAGAACTTTTACATGGAATTTTCTATGACGATAATTTGATGTAGTAGCACATATGTGTAAAGTGTATACTGTGTATTGTGCATTACATGTGACACATCTACTACCTAGTATCTAGCATGTACTATTACAAGTCGGTAAAACAAGTTTATAAAAGGAAAGAATGCCGTTAAATTTTTAAGGTGTTACGACAACACATTACGGTGCACCAGCTTTTCTCCTCTTCCGTTCTCTCCTCCAAAGTTTGATTAGATTCCAGATTTCTTTGTTGACACTATCTTTGGAAAAGTTATTATATGAGACAGGGTTTAACTTTTCCCTTCTTCCTCCTTTCCTACGTCTGATTTCATCTGATATTTGCTAAAATGAGTATGAAACGGGAAGAGCAAGAGCGAGAGAGAGAGAGAGAGATTCATTTTCCTTGCTTCTTGATTGGAAAATGCAGTAGCTTTTGTTGAGCATTGATAATAAAAGGAGTACATAAGGAATAATGAAACACTTGTAACTCTTATTGAACTACAAAGCCAAAAGAGACAGAAAGGACAGAATCAGAAACTAAAGGAAAGAGGGAGAATAGAAAGAAGAAGAAAAAGAAGAAAGGCTCAAAAGCCGAGACAAGACAATCGTAAATTTGACATTCTGTATAGATATCATATGAATGTTCCCTGAATAAAGAAGAGCAGGAGCAAGAGCAAGGAGCTGGGTTCATGATAATAAACTTGAGGAATTATTTTCTTATCTGGTGTGAAAAATCTTTTCGGAGAATTATACTTATCTCCGTTTCCAGTTCTAGTTACAGTTCTCGTTTTCGTTCTTGTACGAGAGCTCTCATTTTCCTTTTCCTTCTAGTTCAAGTTCTGAGTCTATTTGCATTTTGATTTTCACCAGCCTCTCCCTATGGAAATGACATCGGCCTATGCAAAGTCTAGCTCAAAGTCGTGCTATCTATAAAGTCAACACATTATTACCCATGTCACTCGTGTCTTGTGTGTTAGTTCTTGTGGAAACAGCAATATATAAAATTTCAACCTTATTCAAATTTGGTATTTTTGGATTTTTGGATTTTCTCTCTCACAGAGAAAGTTTTCTAGACTTTTGTAGAAACTGCATGCAAAAACCGGGTTTTTTTAACTTCAAATCAGAAGTGTTTATTCTACAAATCATCAATCAAGAAGCAAGAACCAAGAAAAACTTGATATTGTATCGAAAAAGGGAGAAAATTAATACACAAGAGTTAATTTTGGAACCAGTTTTCTGAGTTTTCTGAGTTTTCGGTTCTGGGTTTTGGGGAAAATTGCAACATATTTTTTGCATGTGTTGTGCTATTTATATTCGAGTTTTGTGAAAGGGAAAATAAAATAATGAAGAGACAGTGGGATGGAATCGATACTGCATGTATATGTACGTATCTATGACATATTATCCGCTGACCTTGCCTTTTGTCTGTACATTGTACATTGTACAAAGTAAATGGTATGTGCATTGTAAGCTACTTTCACCACTCTAAACCTACCATCTACAGTCTACAGTCTATAGTACCCTGTCTAACTTCTACTGCTGTTAATATTCCTATTCATACTATGCTGGGAAAACCTTTACACTGTATAGTGTACTTGTGATACATTTATATTAAATGTGTTCTTCTCCTTTCCCTTTTTGTTATTCCTTGGAGCCCAAACTGAGTTGAGAGCTGAGCTGAGAGCTGAGTTTGAATTGCGTTGAGCATGTATCAAGTACACATGTACATTTATTTGGGTACTATCAGCTCTGCTCAATGTCTTTGTAAAGGAGTGAAGCTCCACTCCACTCCACTATCAAGTTTGCTATCAAAATAAGAATTTGTATTTTCTTTTTCGTGGATCAATGCTCCCTATCTTTCTCTTTTTCGTTTCTCTCCTGTCACACGCATCAATTGCACCAGCCATCATGCCATACCATGTCATGGAACGGAATTGACTGGAATGGGATGGAATAGAATATCATACAATAGAATTCAAATTTCTGGTGGAGAAATCCAACTCAAAAAATGACTGCGACTACCTTGACTTGGATTTAGCTTTGGATTTGGATTTTGGGTTTTGGATTTCTATGTCACTTTCATATTCATCTATTGTAACAGACTGTAGACTGTATAATGTAGAATGTAGAATGTAGAACTTTTCTAGTGTACATAATACTTGTTCATTTTAGTTGAGAAAAGTAAATATGTGGAACGGGGAAAGATATGTGAGTATGGAGTGTATATATACAGTTAGACTTGTGACTTGAGTCTTGAGACTTGATACAACTTTTGAGCCAATTAGAAATGCAATACAATCTAAAATCCATACATTTTGTATAAATGTGATACACAGCACAGAGCATTATCATCGATTTTCATTCAACCATTTCCGTCCTTTCCATTTCTTTCCATCTATCCTTCTATTCCTCTATTCATCTGCTGGACTATTTTTGAACTTTTCCCCTACTTTTATTTGTCAATGGCAGAAAAAGAAATATAATATATGATTAAATCATGCATCATCTCTCGTTTCTATCTTTATCTTTATCTGTTTTTTGGGGCCAAGTGTCACTTACAATATACAATGTACAATGTACAATGCATAGTGTACAATGGGAAATGACAGATCTAGAATGGGTTTAATGGCTTTAATAATAATAGACAATTAGACCTTTTCCCCTACTTTTTCATTGTACAGGCAGATACAGATACAGATACAGATACAGCTACAGATACAAATCCAAGAGCATGACCGCTAGTTGATGTAATGCAACATTTTTTAGGAAACAGCGTGGTTATCAATGTTAGCTGAAACCGAAAATTCAATAGTTCAAGGTAGGACAAACTACTTGTGTATCTTTGATACTTGTAAATATGCATATGCACATGTAGCAAGAGATATGAGTCTGTGCCAAGTGAAGGTTATATCCATGCTGGAAATACTAAACACGAAATACTCTACACTGCATACTGTACACTGCACACTGAATGTGGAACATGGAACTTGAATGTCGTTGAACGGACCTGTGTTGTTGTCATGTTGAATATTTGAACAAGATAATTCTTTGAGAAGACCATTAACTTTGGGTTATGTACGTAGAATGTACAATGTAGATGTGTACAAATACTTACTATTATCTTCCACTTGCTCATTGCATATTGCACATTTACAACGAGAAATACGTACAATGTACATCTGCAACATGTTAGAATATTAGAATTTTCGTCAGGTAGTCTATTAACTGTAGCTAGTTTATCTTTGTCCGTGGATCAGTATATCAGTTGTATTTGATGGGGCAAGTGCATAAAATGTCCATGTAAAATGCATAAAATTGAGCGAAACGGCCAAAATTTATTAGACCGGATGCATAATATTTTGCTCAGTAATTTCATATCCTATACTTAAATTCTTATGCCCTTGGTCGTTTGTGATGTCACGCGATTCCCATTCCTTTTGTCAACAGTATATTCATTATACATTTAGTCTAGGATCTAGGGTCTAGAGTCTAGGGTCTCGGGAAAAATGTTATACATTGTTTTTAATTACTCCAACTTTAATTTTTTCCGCTTTGCAATTCATTAGTTTTTGACGTGAGGATTCTTGATTCTTGATGTGGAAAAATTTCTTAAAATGACTCTTCTACATTCTACATTCTACACTCTACATTCTACATCCAGCAGTCATAAAATATCAAATATTTAAATTCAAAATTCAAGCTACAGTTGACTTTTAGCCATTAAAATGTGGATGTGGGCTTGTAAAATTTTAATAGACTTTTTACTTTTTATTGATTTCTGACTTGGAACAAGGAACAAGCCAATAAACAAACAAACAAACAGTACACACGCGCTTTTCCTAGAATCTACAATCTAGAGGACTTTGATACTGAATACTGAATACTACATAGATACATTCCACAGGCTATGTGAATTGATGAATAATAATAATAATGTCGTGGCTCGTAAAAGCTCAGCAATTAAACAACTCATCATAAACTTGTTAGTATAAACTTGATCGTAACAGGTCCAGTTTTCAAAATGATAATCAATCTTTAATAAAAACAATAATATATAACAGAACCTGGAACGTGAAACATGAAACATGAAACGGTAAAAGGCTTCGTACAATGGGCTAAAAGGTAAAAGGTTCATGTGGTAACAAATAACAAACCAGAGTAGCTAACAAGTTTGCCACTTATGTTTTAATTGATGACCACTCGTCTTATTTATTATTTCTCTTGGGACTGGAGCACTCGATTACTTGACTACTTGATTACTCGATTAGAACGTTCACACGTGTTGTATTTAGTGTTTACCCCAATTGATAATCGACTCTGTAAACAAATTCGGTAGCAACATTCTCAGAACCAGAAACCAGAAGGGTAAATAAATAAATAAGTGTTTTTAAATGCATCAAGTACCAAATACAAAATTGCTAGGCACTAGGCAATAGACACTAGACAAGTAAATATAAACATTTTACACATATTATCCACAAAAGCAATAAATTACTGAAATTATAACTTGCACATTGCACTAAATTGTTACTACAATGGTTTCAAAATTGGAATTAAAAAAGTTGGGAAGGAATCTATAAACCTTCTCATATGTTAATGTAACGACTAACGACTCATTGTAAGTTAGTTAGTTGTTTGTTGTGTTCTTTTCTGTCTTTAGTGTTTAGTGAGGAGAATGCTGGAAATTGCATACATTTTTTTAAAAAACTATTTTGGTATCATTGTTTGGTGATCGATCGATAATTTTCAAGACAGTAATAAATACATATCTTATAAGAATTTCCATGTGCAATGCACAATGTACAGTGTACAGTGTGCATCAAAATTGGAAAAACCTTGATTGCAAAAATACATGGTACATTGTACAATGTAAAGTACATGTTTGGAAAGGAAAAATGTTCCTAAAAATGGTGGAGGAAACTAGTCACTAGTCACAGACTACTTTTCTTCTCGTTTCTTTTTTTGGGTCCAATCATCATTTCCTCAAATTTCGCCAGCTTCTGAATGAATCTAAATGATGAACAGGATATTGTTGATAGCAGTAAAGATGGTGGTAACGACAATGAAGATGATGATGGCGATGTATTTACTCGGGATTCAGCTTTAGAATTTTAGTACTCTTGGTGCAGAGTGCTGAGCTTCAAGTTGGTGATCAAAATGTAAAGAATGCAGATTTGAGAGAGGGGAAAATACAAGTCTTTAGTAAAAATTTTCAGGTCCAATCTGCTTTCTCCACACTACTCACTGTACATTGTACATTGTAGTTACATACATAGGCACTTGAAACTTGTAGGCTGGAAACTGGAAACTGGAAAGCTCCAGCTAAACTTTCTAATGAAAATGTCATGAGTTTTTTTCCCAGCCTCGATAACTGTTGAAGGATTTGAGATGGCTCAAATTCTTTGCTGTAAATATGTTTCCTTCCCTCTGGTTTTGCATTTACATTGTCTACATTCTAACATTCTAGACCCTAGACTCTGGATTCTACATGTATTTGTATATGTGTTGAAACTTGTTACATGAAGGTTTACTAATTCCTGTATTTTTCTTGTCTTTTTTTCTTGTAGAAACTCCACTATGGCTGCTACTGCAAATTGCTCCGATCAAAAACGAGCGGGACGTGGTGGTGCTGTTCCTTCTTACTTTCCGCGACATCACGGCTCTGAAGCAACCCATCGAGGCAGAAGATTCCAAAGGCACAAGTACACTATACAGTACAGACAAGAAACTTTTTTTTCCTCTCTTTCTTATCAAAAAAAAATTGGGAAAGAACAAAAAATTCTTTCCCAAAAAAAACCACACACAATACACACTTTATCTATGTACCATGTACCCTACCAATTCAATGTAGTGTTTGTACATGTCCAGAATTTATCTATATACTATATACAATGCACAATATACCGTATACATTATACATATTATATCCACCATCAAAAACGTGGGTGAATATTCAATATTGTATATGTGTATTTGTATATTTGTATATAATTCTGTTCCGTAGCCCGCTCTGCTGTGTGTCTATATTAAATAGTCTACACGCTAGTGTTATTATTGTTTACATGTTATGTATATGTCCTGTAGTTTCCGTTTTCCGTGTAATATGTCCAATGTCTAATGTTTATACAAACATTTATTTGTTACAATCGAACCTCGACACCCAAACCCCGACACCATCGGCTAATAATAGTTAATGTCATGAATGATCACAATTTAGTTTGTAGAGAAAGAAACAAGTACTGCACTGTAAACTGTACTGTAGAAGCTAGAAAAAGGTCAAAGTTTACATGTAGAGATGTAGATTGTACACAAACTGACCCTCTAAAACACAAATAGTTATTTTTGTGTGTGTCTTAATCATTACGTGTGTAGTGATTCCCATATGTGTGTGTTTACTGTTCTTTTACCTTACCCACAATTCCTCCTTTTCCTTAGACAATAGATTAAACCTAAAGCTAAACCAACACCCGTAGCCCCAACTCTTTTAATTGTGAAAAGAATGAGTTCACTTCAGATAAAAGCGCAGCTGTCTCACTAGATTAGGCTATCACTTGCTGTGTATCGTATATTATGTATTTTATATTTTATATGTAATAAATGTAATATGTACATATTTTTAGTTGTTTAGTCTGTTGTCTAAAATTCCTGTACCACTGTAAATAAAATCCACCCTTGACCTCACCGTAACTACTTGTTTTGTAGTCCTTTGTAGTTACTCTGTATTATTATTTTGATTTCCGTTTCTTGTCTTGCTACCAAAGCTTTATAACATACCTAAAAATTCACAATTACAATTACAATATTATATATTTATTATACTGAAAAATTCAAATATTTGTCTATTTTTATAATGCAATGAGTGACGGCTAATTTTCTAATTTCTGTACTTTAATATTTGTTTTTTTCTCTTCACGCAATCTCCATTCTCCACTAAAAACGCAACTGTGGATGCAACCAAAATGATAAAATGATAATGATACTGACATGAATTTGACAATGGGAAAAGGTTTAAGCAAATTCGCAAAATTGGCACGGTCCGTAACTCGCAGTCGCTCCGTTCTCGTCTCCCAGTTCTCATCCCATATTCCAGCTGTCAAAGAAACGTCCAAACAGTCCAATCTAGCTCATGTGAGTCACTCAAAATGATACAACATACAAGTTACAACATACACATAATGGATATGCAGTACAATATTTGCTTCTCGCTTTCTCCATAGTCCATAGATAATTCAATCAAACTTTTTCCCCCTTATAATGTTCCGTGATATTTTGTATTTTGTATAATATATATTTACTTTATACTTTGTGTGTTTGTGTTTGCGTTTTGTGATGGCATGTAGTAGTTTTATCATACGTCGCAACTTCAACTTCAATCTCAAACTCAAACTCAAACTCAACCTCAAACTGTCTAGTTTCTAGTTACCATTATGATACTTTGCGCTGTGCATTGTGCACATTGCACGGTGGAGAGAATAATCCGGTTTCCACCAGTTTATCAAGTGATAGACATTTAATCCTATTTAATCCACGATCCACAAATATTTGGACACTGGGCATGTTGCATGCGCCTAAATAATGTATACACGAGTTGATTTTGAATTTGGGGAAACTGTAAATGGCTTATCTCAAGATTCGCTGGAAATTTGAAACGTTTTTCAACTCAACTCATTTTTATTGATATATTGAAATGGATCGCAAAATGAATATTGTTAGGCCAAAATCCAAGAATAAAAAATCACCCGATTCCTATGAAATAGATGACTCGCCAAAGTTTTGTTCTAAATTTAATTCTTTTTAATACGCAAATGCCATGTATAAAATTTTCTTTTAAATTCCGTATCAAAACCATAGAATTTCAGGATTGTCGTACGCTTTTTGTGGCAATGTTTCGCGCTCAAACATCAAGCATAAAATGTCATAAAATGAATCTTAGATTTAACTTAGGGTTTATTTTTTATTTTACTCCGAATACATATTTAGTGTACACACATTTTCTTATATGCATCTTTTTTTGTGATGCGTGCGTTTACATTAATACAAAGTCGACAGTGGAATTCTCACCGTGTATTTTGAAAAAGTGAAAATGTAAAGGAAAGCGGAAATTGAAAGTCTTGTGGAAGAGTTGAATGGAATGTAGAAAATACTATGGACGAATGGTATACGGACGTAGAACGTAGAAAAATGAACAATCTTCAGCTATGAAGAACCTGACAAGTTTTTAACGGCGGGGAAAATCTGCGGATGTAGTTCCAGTCATCTTCGTCTTCGTCATGGTCGTCATTCCAGTTTCTCTCTTACTCCAGAACCAGATTTAGTTCCAGTTCCAGTTCGAGATTCAAATACAAATCCAGTTTCCACTGACATGTCGTTGGTTGTTTGCCGTTTGCTGTTGGTGCTTTTCCAAAAATGTCTAGGCTTAAATAGCCTTATCTGAAATCCCAATAGTCACACACACAAATATAAATATATATAATGTTTATGCATCCAAAGATTGGGATTTGAATCAAAACTAGCTAATAAATCATTAGAGGTTTTCAAAGGTACTACATATGCACTGCATATTATGCAGATATATACGAGTATAATACCATCTCAGGAGCATGTATCTCCATGTCGGTATGTATTATATGTTATATAATAAAATGTACTAGATATGCTCATTACTCACGTATTTTAATACTGTATGCAACGGACGGTTATGTTATGGGAGTTGAGTTGAGTTGAGCTGAATCGGATGAAAGTTTGAGTAAAAGCGTAAATGTAAATGTAAACGGGAACGGGGAAGGGATTTCTATTTTTGTACTTGGACAAAAATCCTTTTCCTTTTTCTGTCTGTCCCTTTTATTTATTTATTTATTTTTTTGACAGGACTCTTTTGGCCAAGTTTTACATTTTTTCAACCAGAATTATGATACTAAAAATACACCAAACTGTATGAAAAAACCGATAAGCGATTTGATAAATAAAAATCTAGTCCCCCAACTTTGAAAATATGTGCCATTGGATTTTTTCCAGTTCTAGTAATAGTTTTTTTTTATAATATTTTGGCGGGATGAGCATCAATATGACTATGAATATGAATGAAAACTGCAAAATATTTACTGTTTTATTTACTTGACTTTGTAGTCCATTTTAATCCACCCCAGTCGCCATATAAAATTTCATGAATTTTACATGTCTTGCTCATAGCGCTCTTTTTCTTTATTTGATCAATTTTCTTTGAATTTGTGTTTTAAAAATGTTGCTGCATTTAATGTACTGCATTATGAATGATGACTGATGTATTATTTAAGATGGAAAATGGGGATACTAATAATTAATAATTAAATGTTGAATTTAATGATTTAATGTAGATGATGAGCTTGAATGCCGATATATTGCCGCAGTATCGACAAGAAGCTCCAAAGACTCCACCACATATTCTTCTTCATTACTGTGCCTTCAAGGTAAAAACAAGAGAAAAACAAAATGTTGTATTTTTTAATATTTTAGTGCAAAACCTTGGATCTTTTTTATCGTAATATTTTATCATTTTTAATCCGTTTTGTATGAAACATGAAACTAATAAAATAATTTGTGTGTTTATTGCAGGCAATCTGGGATTGGGTTATACTTTGCCTAACTTTTTACACAGCTATTATGGTGCCGTACAACGTTGCCTTTAAGAACAAGACGTCGGAGGATGTGAGTCTGTTAGTGGTGGACTCCATCGTCGACGTCATCTTCTTCATAGATATTGTTCTTAACTTCCACACTACCTTTGTGGGACCGGGCGGTGAAGTAGTCTCAGAACCTAAAGTTATTCGAATGAATTATTTCAAATCTTGGTTCATCATTGATCTTCTCTCTTGCCTTCCTTACGACGTGTTCAACGCATTCGACCATGATGAAGATGTAAGTCAAACCAAATGTATCATAACTATACACCATAAACCAAAACCATACTATATCATCATCATCATCATTCTGATTATACCGTTTCTAGTTTCTACGGGAACTGAATTTAATATAAAGTACATGAATAGTCCTTTATTAAAAGAACAGAGAGCGGGCGAGAGAGAGAGAGTCGGTTAACCTCTTTGAAAAGTTTTGAAAATATCCATCTCTCCGGGATGAAATGTTATGAAATTGGCCAATGGTACATATTTACAATTCATTGCTTAGTTTGGTCTAGTCTAGTGTAGTGTGATGTGGTGTACGGGGTGTTCAGTTTAAACCACCCGCTGCGAATCGCCCACTCGTCCACAAAAACAACTACTTTATTCCATTTCCATTTACTTCTAGCTCTCAAATTAAAAATAAACTGGAGCCCATGGGAAAAAAGTACATAATCCCGTTTGATTCGGATTCGGATCCGGATCCGGAAAATTCAATATAAAAACCCGCAACACAAAAGACCTGGCTACCTTACAACAGCTGAATCAGTAGCAAACAGTTTTGATCACAATAGTTATTTATTTGAAATGGGTAATGTGTAATCTGTGATAATTTAAGACTACACTGTACTTCCTGGTTCTGAATCTGAATCTATTTTCATTCAAAGTATTTTCATTCAAACAAAGAACAACGAGATTTTGATTGGGAATTTGAGAGAGAGAGAGAGAGGCCGAGTAATTATGTGTAAAGAATGACAACCTGATGAAATGTTATCTGCTCTCCCAAAATCAACATAAGTCGGGCTGAAACAAAAACAGATGAATATCCTTGATCCTACTTTTCCCGTTTCCAGGTAGAAATGGAACAAGTGGAAGACGAGATTCAAATATTTCAAATCCCTAAATATAGACCAGAAAACAGAAGAGTGGAATACATTTTCACTCTTCACAATGAAATTCATAGACATTTACTTTCTCCCATTCCGATTCCGATTTCCATTGCTTCCTCAAATTGTTCTCCTCCGAAACTCAAAACTCAAAACTTTTGACAAATTTCCCTCTTCATTTCCTCGTACGAATCCCAGAATACTCCCAGATGGAAACGATTTCTAATGGAAATACTGGGTTCCAAAATATTCATTCTGCATTTGCTAATGTGTCTCGAGTCTAGAGTCTAGAATCTAGAATCTAGAATCTAGAGTCTAGAACCTACATAAAACTGATGAAAAGGACCAGAAATAGATTCAAAATTCCAAGTGTAATCATAATCACGACCAAAACCAAAATCGGAATCTAAATCAGAACCAGAACCAGAAACTGGAATGAGGCGGGCAAAAAGGATTGTAGTGATAAAAGCAACTTTTCCAAATAGTGCCTCACCACTCACCACATGTAAAATTGATTTATATGTATAATGTATAATGTGTAGCTGGATTCAAATACAAATGGGCATAATAATAATATCCAACCGGTAACGGGGAAAGGATGAGGAGAAGAAAGGGAATCAAGTGAACTAAAGATAGAAGAAAATGGTATATGTATCACAGAGAGATGGAGAGGAAGAGAGAAAATGAGGCATAAATAGGATTTTGAAAGAAAGGAAAGCAGGAGGATCGCGGATGAGTTTCTCAAACTATGCGTGTGGTTTGGAGAAAGTTAGCACCTTCATAAGAACATTAAAGCATTCATGCATGAAAAGGTAAGGATGAAATGGGGAAAAGGAGAAGCGTCTTCAGTTTCCTCTGCATCTTCATCTTCATCGTCCTCTCTATTTCAGTTTCTTTTGTGTCTTACTTTGCTTTCCTCATTTTCATTTTCATTGTCATCTTCCGTATCCGTATTCAATTCAATTCAACACAGTTCAGTTCAGTTCAGCTGCAAGAGCATTATGAACCAAAATACTCGGCACTGCTCATTGTAATGATGTTTTGGACTATGTAGTATGCATACGTCCGTAATATAATATATTGTAATATGTATAGAATCGCCATTCTGGAACATTAGGGAAATATTCTTGTCTATTTTTGGTGTTAGGTTTCAAAGCTTTTTCTCCATCGTTTAACCGTGTACACTGCACACACTAGACACTAGACACTAGACACGCAAGTTAGTTAGAGTTAGAGGTACTTTGGTGGCAACTGGGACACGTGTACACTGTACAATGTACTGTACTATTTTAAAACCAGGGATGGAAAGATGATTCATGATGCATGATGCATGAAAAATAAAATACAGCGTTAAGGTTGAAACTCTTTTTTGGATAGTTGAGTGAATTGATGTCTTACTTAATGTTGGTGTGAATAGATAGGAGAAAGAGGATTGTTTCTTGTTTCCAGTTTTCTTAAGTGAGTTGGAATACACAAAGAACAAGACAGGGAACACAGAAAACAGTTGAGAGAGTAAAATGACAGTTTATGAGTTTGTGTAACTAAGATGGAGAATGGTGAATCAATAATTTTTAGACAGTGACTCTCTACTTT
The DNA here is from genome assembly GCA_034698265.1 of Sminthurinus aureus. NCBI lineage: Eukaryota > Metazoa > Arthropoda > Collembola > Symphypleona > Katiannidae > Sminthurinus > Sminthurinus aureus. The sequence goes on from JAQGBH010002088.1 coordinate 23,847, forward strand.
CTGCTCCTTACTCATTGTCCGTACTTTTAAATGTAATGCAAAGAATAATTCATGTAGTTCTTAAGCATTGAAATGGTGATGATGATGATGATGATGATGATGACGACGATGTTAATGAAATGAAAACAGTGGTTTTGATAGTAAATAATAATAATAATAATAATAATAATGATGATGATAATAATGATATATAACTTTATTTTGTCCACGTGTTTTTGATTGTAGGGAATCGGAAGCCTTTTCAGTGCATTGAAAGTGGTTCGACTTCTTCGACTTGGGCGGGTGGTACGAAAGTTGGACAGATATTTGGAGTATGGAGCGGCCATGTTAATCTTACTGTTATGTTTTTACATGTTGGTAGCCCATTGGCTCGCTTGTATTTGGTACTCAATCGGACGTTCAGACACGGAGAATAATATCCAGTATAGTTGGTTGTGGAAACTTGCAAATGTGACTTCAAATCCTTTTACTTATAATCCTATGGATGGCAATGGAGAGCTGGTCTCTGGGCCATCTCGTAAGACCATGTATGTTACTGCTCTTTATTTTACTATGACATGTATGACCAGTGTTGGTTTCGGCAACGTCGCCGCTGAGACTGATAATGAAAAAATATTCACCATCTGTATGATGATAATTGCAGGTACGTATTCTTTTTTTTCTATCATTTGTTTTTATTCAACTCCCATAATTTTGAATTTTATTTGATATCAAAATATAGTACATAAAAAATACGTGTGAATCGTCATATTTCAATTTCATGACCAGGACCAGGAGCCACTAAGAAATTGAAACATGCTTTAAATTTTGATACTGTACAAAATACTGTTGTGAAATTTCAAAATTTTAAATGTTTTGGCAATGAATATTAAAATGATCTGATATTTGATGTGCTAATATTTTTTCCTCAGCCTTACTCTACGCCACAATTTTTGGTCACGTGACAACAATTATTCAGCAGATGACGTCAGCCACGGCCAAGTATCACGATATGTTGAACAGTGTACGGGAATTCATGAAACTGCACGAAGTACCCAAGGCGCTTTCGGAGAGAGTGATGGATTATGTTGTCTCCACTTGGGCGATGACTCGTGGAATTGATTCCTTAAAGGTAAAGAATATTTCCCTCTTCCTCCACTTCACTCTTCACTGACATATACAAACACACACACACACACACCCACACATACCATCTACCATATACATTTATACAGACGCAATTCCACATGAATTTCTTGACAGTCTCTATCTCTCACTTTTCCTCCTTGCTGTTGATTCTCTCCATTCTATCCATCTAGATACTTTCACTAACTCCTCTGCCTCTGCCTCTTCCTCCTTCTCTTCGCTCCACTGACTTTCCCTAGATGAAGCAAAGAGCGAAAGAGTGAAAAGTGCGGATAACCAAAATTCCCTAGTATACACAAACCATATACTACATTCTGCATTCTACAAATGCATGTTCAATGTTCATCCAATATCCATGCATCCATGCATATTTATATAATCTTCATCTACCATAAAATCTATCTTGTACAAAATTTCAATTCAGATCATACATGTACAAATATGTATAAATATATACAGTTAGGTTGTAGGCTACTTTATCAGAGAGAAACGAGATGAAAAATATTAATCGAAAGCTTACACCAACTTGTGCATGGGAGTTCTTTTTCGTTGTAGATATTTTTTCCATGCCAGGATATTTTATTGGTAGAATATTGTTATAAATATTTTTACTGCTGGATATTGGGATGAGAATAACATCACCAAAAACCAGACACCAGACACTAGCTACTTGATACTAGACACCAAATCGACAGTGATGTAGGGAAAGATGATGATGATGATTCACCGAGAGATGAAGGGGATAGTAAACGGAAGCAATATTCTTTTTCGACACCTCTCATAACTTTTGATTCCTGAAATAATACGCAATGCGATGGATCCCATGGATATGGAATTGGGAATATGGAAAATGGATTACTAAATATTTTGTCTTAGACTTTTATTCTGGTAGAAATGTGAAATGTATCTCACACAAAACACAAAACAGATGATGAGAATCTCATGGAGCACAAAGCACAACTTATTACCTAAAGCCGATTACGGAGAAAACAAACTATCACGTTTGTTTTTTCCCACTACTCGCTCATCCTTCATCCTTCATCTTGTTTGGATTCAGGAGCAGCTCATACTTTTACTGATATTCCTCAGATACAAGTATTATTATTATCATTAAATCATCAAATCATCAAGGCGTGGATGCTTAATCATCCTAAAAACCTTTGCTCTTTCCTGTTTTTTCTATCAAGTTTAAGAAAATAATTTTCTTCTTCCACAACAAAACTTTTCATTCATACTTTCTTTTGCACACTCTATTTTAGAACGGGTGTAACTTATTTATTAGAAAACATTTTTATTCCATCTACTCATCGGTATTGCGTGGTTGGTAGTTGGTAGTAGGTAGTTGGACCTTGGAAAAACTTAAAAATTACAGAGTAAAATGAGAGCAATACAATAAATAATATAAGACAAAAAGTGTGTATCTCTAAATTGTATATCTAAATCAGACAGCATATAGTTATGACAGATGCGTATAAAAGAACATAAAATTGAGCAATCCAATTGACAAAATGGAAAACTGTACCAGGAAAAGTACAAAAGAAGGTACAAAATGTATAGAAATTAGAAACTAGAAACTCGAAACAAGCTTGTACAAGCAATAAATACATTTGTATTTTGCATATATAAATAAAGTCAAAAATCCTCCCTCCGTGAGGATTTTATATCGCCTACAATGCATAAATGCTTTATTCTCCCGATGCGAACCAGAGTATAAGAATTCTGCATATAATAAACTTGTCCACTAGTTTGAAAAGTTTCCCGCTAGAGGGTGCTGACTAGTTAAAAATTTTCCCGCTAGGTGGCGCTAGTTTCGTTGTCTCACATTACCCCAATGTGCACAGACATCC
>JAQGBH010002089.1:0-26810 GCA_034698265.1 Sminthurinus aureus
CCCCCCCCCCCCCCCCCCCCCCCCAAAATCAGATAAAGGCTGAAACAGTCAGTTTTTAACATTCAGTTATCCGAGATTCAACAAGAAAGGACAAAGAATGTTAAAAGACCAACAAAAAGATAGGATTTTTCTAAATGTTATAATATTATGTATTATGTAAATGCATATACATTATACATATGCAAATAATAATGTATTTGTATAATAGATGCATAGAAACTGTACAATGTACAAGTACTATACTATGTCAAAAATTAAATATGTTATTCAATAATACGAACATTATTAATATTATATCGATGTACATTGTGCATGTATGGTATATGTCAATGTTGTGTTGTACGAGTACGTGTTGTTATTTAATGTGTATTGGATGGGCATAATATATAATATGTGTACATGAGATGAACTTGTCTAATTACTGCATAGAATTAGTTGTACATGAGTATGATATAGTAGAATTATAAGTAATATAACAATATTATAGATATCATCATCATATTATACTTAATATTACACATATTATTACTCGTGATGAGATAATAAAAACGCAATCTTGATTTTATCGAAACAACAAGCATTTTTTTGCTCACCACATTCTTTGTGGAACGTAAAATATCATATTAATTTTCATACAATGATGACGATATGTAAACGTTGGCTGTCCGTCTTCCATCGTTCATCTTCCATCACAGTTTGTAACTTTGTTCATATAATATACTCATATCATACATCATCTCATTTAGTCTTTTCAACATTGTACCACTTTTTCGGAAAACGTTTAAATTTGTCCACATTGAAGCTGATCGTATTTCGTACATGCAATGATTTCTCATTTCTTTTACATTCATTTGCATCCGTCTTGTTGCACACAACTGCTACATATGTATGTTTACATGAGTTTATGCAGTTTATCTCCAATATGTTAAACATGCACATTGCCCAGTACTGAATCGCGAATTTTATCGTGTAGGTTGATATAGGATATGACACAGCAAAATATTATCTAAAATCCACATACGAAGTAAACTATAAATGCATGTGTTTCATAATGTAATAGCTTTGTAATCAGTTATAAAAGTTAGACGTAATCTTATAACTTATAATGAGCAATTCATCATTTTACCCAGTCTCTCTCAAAATGAATAAATTGTGAATTCATTATTCAGTATGCATGTTTTCTTACTTTTCTTATCAAAGATGGTCATTCCATAAAGAAATAGCAGAAATATTGATCCGATGCGAAACGTACAACACTCGTATGCTCTATAATCTGGGAAAGTAGAATCAGAAGCAGAAAAGAAAACTGATAGTGTATAGTGTGCATTTTATCACAATAGTTTTTATTTATAAATTTTTACGCGTTAGTTTAAATGCATATTCAACGTGTCATGTACATTTTTACTTGTTATTTTGTTTCTTTTTATAGAAATTTGCTTACCAAGCTTGTTATGTGATAGTGTATAGTGTATTATCACAAATCCCTTGGTCTCATGTCTCTCTTTTCCTATGCTACTCAACTGCTGTCGTCTTTTAATTCTTTGTATTATAGATTATAGGTTTTATAGGTTTAGACTTTTCATACAGATGACGAAAGAGGCTTGATACATTATATGATGTTTACACACTATTACAGTGTGTAAAAGGCTGCTAGTAGCTAGTAGTAACAGCTTAAACTTTTGTACTTAACATATACATGTACATATTTGTTTAACAAAAGCACATGTACACAGCAAAAGCTATAGCCAGTTAATGTTGAACATGTCTGAAAATAAAAATGTGTTTATGAAGCAATACTTGTACATCGTACATATTCGTCAATAAGAAGGCCTATAAATACATAAATAAAGAGAGGGAGAGGAAACTGACAAGATGTGTGTTGTATGTACTTTGTTAGCCTGGCTACAGTTAACATTTAACATTTAACATGACTCTTGTACATGCTTACTTATTGCTGTGCTTGCTAATTTATCCCTATAGCATTTTAACCCCTGTACTTTGTCGAGTCTACAGCCTGATTTCTTGCTTGTGTTTTCTATGTATGTACTTTTTATAAATGTGTTTGCAGCTTTCTCTTGTAGTCTCAGCATTTTTAATAGCCCTTATAATGTTGCAGAGTACATAGGTACTTAAATGTACTGTTCACATGGAGTCCTTCTGGAAGTTTTCATGTTTCATGTGCTGCCAAGAGCAAAATTTTAAAGGTTCTCTCTTTCAATATTTTTACGGTTTAGGAAAAGAAAATTATTTGCTGTATGGCGTAATAGAGTATGGATTCAAAATTCAAAACTTTTCAATTTAAACATTTTAACTTCAAGTACAAAATTTCTGTACTTGAAACTCTTTACTCATTCTTATCTTGCTTAAGACTAAATCTAAACGAATTTTGGAATATTTTGAAGTTTTTCCATAGTTCATAATCCTGTCAGTTTTCTAGTAATTGTTTGCGATTTGCACATGCCACTTTTCGTGAAATATGCATAATGCATGATACAAGGTAGGTTTGTTGTATTTTGTGTTGTATGTACACGCATACTCATTTGTGCAGAGTTGAATGTTGGATGCAATAAGTATTTCAAAACATGTTATTGTTATTTTACTACCAAATACATCAAAAGTGTGTATATTGTATATTGTATACAATGCAATAATAGCCGCACTTGTTTGTATATCTAAAAAACTGACATGCACGCTGAACATAAAGAAAATAGAAAGAAGAAGAAGAGAGAGAGAGAGAGAAAGACTTGTACATGGTACGAGGACAAAAGCCCTATAACAATGCTAAACTTAAAGACAACGACAAGGTAAAAAGGTAGTAAAGACTAGAATTTGCAACATATAATTAGGGAAAGTAATAAAATTTAAAGCTGCTTCCATTATTTTGTTTCAGGCTCTCTCATATTGTAACACAAAACACAAACACACACAAGTACCATACATGATACATATGTTGATGACTCATTGTATTTATTTCAAGTTTTTCTTTTGTTGTGTTTTTTTTGTATCCAAACGACGTTCATTTATGAAAAGAGTGACTTTCTATCGTACTGTACACTATATTATGTATTATATTTACAGGATTTAATTTTTATATACATCATGCTAGTTGCTAGTTAAAACATCGTCGTACTAATATCGAATAGCATTCTATGTACAATAAATATTCCAAACTCCGAATGGACAAAAATACACTACACACTACAACTAATATAACTAAATAACTAAATAAAAAAGCAGGGTTGACGAAAATCTTCCTAACCAATGACTAGCAAACATAATTTCTGAAAACAAAATATGCCCAATATTATTATTTATTGTGTTGTACGTTGTATTTGTATTTGTATGTATACATTTAAAAAATGTGTAATTTGTACTTGTAAGGTAAATGGAGGTTCATTTACTTCCTGACTTTGGGATTGGATGAGGAATCATTAAGAACAGTGGTTTTTCATATAGTTTTTGATGGCTTGGAGCTACAAAGAAAGACTCACTCCGCCTCCTTGTTTATTTGTTTTCTCAAAACTAAGTACTTTGCAGTAGGTAAAGTGCCTGGCCAGGCCGTACATGTAAAATGTATATAGGCATGTGTACATAATAAACGTACTACATATTATAGAATATATATTATTATACACTGCTTTTCATATATATTGTAAACTGTAATACATCATATCCAGCATTCATGTTATATTTTCCACTCATATAGTCCTCTTGCGTAGACAAACACGCACAGAAAACTGAAAATTATGTCCATTCATGTAATAACAAGACAAGTTCATGATTCTGATTATAGGTTACTTACAACATACAACATACATAGTGTATACTGTGTACAGAGTACAGAGTATGGAGATTTATACAGTACACACACAACACACAATAGATGCTGTAAGTATACAGTACTTAAACTGTTGTATATGCTATAACATTATACCATTGGACGTACCATGTTGAAACTATGAAGTTTCAAGTCAAAGAAAAATTACACTGGCATGAGTTACAAAAAGGTGCATGTACTTTGTGCTTCCAAATTTCCAATGCATGTAGATGTAACATTTGGGGGAGACAAAAAATCCTCAAAAAGAAACACCCCGAAAAGTATATACAGTCAGCCTTTAGTACTTAACTCGACCCTTTTTAGTACTTTGTACAGAGTAGAGACAGGACTCTCGATTCTCCATTCTCGATACGTTTAATAAGCTTCATTGTTTTGATGACTTTAGTCCGTTTCCACCCTCTTTCAACTATGTAATATGTAACATAAAACATATTATAGCACACTAACCTTTTTCTACCTTGTTTCTTTTGTGTTTTCTGTTTCGGTTATTGGCTATAGTATTTTTGTATCTGCACACCTGCATACATACATATTTATTAAACGTTCTCCTCTTTGTTCTGATATTGTTGTCTATTGTACATGTAACAAGTAAAAGAAAACTTGTCCAATATCTGTATATCCGTCAATATATGTACTCTGTACTCTGTCATATTCTCAAGAAAAGTAAACTACTCAATACTTAGTGTACAGGAAAATGTAACTATTCTGCACAATTTAAGATTAAAAAACTGTTACATTTTTCTGTGTGGTATAAGATGTGAAAGTTTCACCACTTTAATGTAGTTCTTGCATGCTATACAATGTTATACAGTGACAAACAAAGACGAATTTGTGTGTAAGCTAACATATCTGAGAATAGGTTACGGCTTCAGGTAATATAGACTTTCTCCGAAATGTAGATAAATTGAACTTATTCCACTGTCTATCATGAATCATGAGTCGATTTCATTTACATTTTATTTAACAAATAAGGGTACTGTTGAAATTGAGACGCACAAGAACATGAAACTATAGGCGGATTCATCTATTCCTTCGGATTATTTTGTTGGTACTAGTAATTAACTTATCTAAATCTGATCAGTAGTTTTTGGATTTGATAGAAATAAATGTGATTCAATTTCAAGTAATGTAAAATGTGTACTTTTCATTTCATTACAATCCTTTTGTATTTATTACGTATTGCGTATTATTCGTTACACATTTACTATTTAAACTGTCTTCTGAACATGATCATTATTAAGTACAGATAATCTGCTCCGTCCCCGTATTCCTAATATTATGGAAAGGACACCTTTGGTCGTTTCAAAAGTGCTAATAAAAAGTATAATGGTGATAATAATTAATATTAATGTAACGTGATGAGTGATAACACAATCAAAAGCAAAACTATATGATCAAAAAAACACATCTACCATTTTAGACTATAAAGTAAATGCTAACACTTAACACTATATAATACATCGTATGTTATTTACATACAACTATGATAGAAATTCATTATGTGGCAGGTATTTTAGAGAAATGTGAGCCATTCATATAGTGTGGAGCATTTTCATGACTTTTTGTAGCTGCTGGAAATATATCCAAGTGTTTTTGAAAGAGCGACACACGCAACCCAAAGAGTTACAGTATACAGTAGAGAGAGGTGGAGAATGAGTTGAAAAGATTTGACTTTGGAAAGTTTTTTATTGTATGCAAGTGTGTGCTTTTACCATCATATTACTTTTGCATTTTCGCGAATATTATGATGAAGTAACAAACTTGACATAAAGTTTATACGACTGTGTAGTCAAGTGAATAGAATGTCATATAAATGCCAGTGAGAGTGGCAGAAGAGAGCTATTAATATTATTAAAATCTGTGAGGATTTAATATCTTCATGAGAACACACACAATAGTAAACCTTCCTGAATGTCTGTTTTCAAATGGGAAAAGGAAATTTGGTATCATCGTATAATATTAAATGTATAGTCATTTTCATCCCACAGCGCACCATCACCATCACCATCACTTGGTTATTATTACTCACAAACTGTGATATTTTCATCATACTTATTGTTTGTTTACCGATGCATATTTATACCGAGTACAGAATACAGAGTACATACATAATATAATTTCAATTTTGATACCGTCATGTCAGAGTGTAAATTCATAACACATCAAATTGCAATTTCAAAATACATAAAAGTAGAGTTATTGGAGTTTCCATAATAATCCTCTATATTTCTGACTGATACCTTGTCAACGAAATGCAGTAAGGACTAAGGACATATGTACATGAATTCCAAATGTGTAATGTGTAATAGATTTCCCTTACTTTATTTCATGCATTTAGAATTTAGAATAATGAATAAAATGGATACAAAATTGAAAATACCTCTCCAATGCAAAAAAAACCTATTGTTTGTAGTTTTTACTCGTTTTCATTAAAAAAAGCATTTTGTTTTGCAGTTCTTTTCCAAAACTTCTGTACACTGCATTCAAATATTCAAAATCAGATTGTTTCTGTAAAAAACATTGTCTAAACAAAATTTAAAGAGACGCCACGTGTGTTCCGTTCCAAGTGTTTGTATTTATAGTAGATATAATTGTAATTATAGACGAGAATTTCAATTTCAAAATTTGTAAACGTGGACTATTAAAACATGTACAGATGTAAGTAAAACTGTTGCTCACAAAATTGGAACTGACATGCAAATAGCAAATACACAAAACACAAATATTGTATGCATGTTGTACGTTGTATCTTGTAGGCTGTAGGTAGTGCTCTACGTAAAAGGATGAACGAGGCTAGAGGCTAAATGTAATACATGGATATACTGAACACTGAACAGTGAATGTACAGAATAGACAAACTTACAATGGTATTTGCTATTTGGCAAATCAACAGACCGAGGAGAAAGAAAAGCCCGACATTGCATTTCCTTTCCTCCGCGACTTTACATTATATATTATGCAGTCTACTCCACTGATAACTAACTCATACACACACACAAATCTTTCCTATACCTTCTTTGAGTACAAAATTTAAGCTGGAGTCTGTTTCTCTCTGTCTTTCTCTCTCTGTCTCTCTGTCTCTCTCGCATTCACTCACTCACTCTTTGAGACTGAAAACTAATAAAAGTTTTGCAAAAATACATTATTGAAAAAGCCACATCATTATTTCACTTCAAAGCGGATTTTATGACTTTGTGTCTGTAGTCTCTACCACCATTCAAGTAATAATAGTTAAGCTCACTGGAAGAAGAAAAAAAAATTGTATTTTATTAAATGATTTTCTTCTGCCTACTTCTCTTCTATATTTTGTAGTCGTCTATGTTTTTACTCCTTGTGCTTGGATTTCTCGCAAACTATTTTAGTGCGTAGTTTGTAGTTTGTACATTATGCACAAATACATAGAACATATTATACATGGCTACAGTCTACAGAGACTTTTTGCACGGTACTCATTGCTCATAAACCAAGAAATGTGTGTATTCTACCCTTTGAAACTCTTAAAGCTTTTATGGCTGCTCAGCAAACCATTTACGTGCAGTAATGTTGTCCTGAAATAATATGTATAATTAGTTTTGAAAAATTGCATCCCAAAAACCTCAACTATTCTTGATTCTTGATGCAACATATTTTTTTAAAAACAAGAGACAGATTCTTCCTACACATTTGTTTTTTTCTTCTATTTTCTATTTTAAAAGCGAGACGGAAGGCCATTACTTGAAAATTATGTAGAATGTAGAAGTAGGATGGGATTTTTTTTTTTTTTTTTACAAAATCATACACAAAATTAAAAAATTGTACAAAATCTCATCATGTACACCAGAACACCAGAGCGAGTAAATCTGCATGCCAAATGCCTTCAAATGTGTAATTGATAGGCTAATTATTCCTGTGTCACACTTCACAATACACACTACTCCTATATTTTTATTTGGCATTGATACTGACAATAATATATTTTATCCATCCAGTTTTGATTTTCTAGTTTCTAGTTTGTTCAATCATAGGGAATGACTGCAGACTACAGTGCTACGCATTTATGTCTGTTTGTGTTAAAAGGTTTCTTGAATGCATTGTAAAAAGGATTATCCACAATCCATCAGCTGTTATTGGAACAAGAACCACGAGATGAACCAGTTGAGGCCTGATTTGCTTCAAGTTTTTTTCGCTTCTTCCACCGTACATGAATAACATACAAATATCTACAACTATCGATAGACAAATACTGCAGGTTTAAGAGTCAACAGACTTTTAGCCATTAGCCATACAAATTGTTAAGGTCTCATTCATAATTTTCAGTTGTATTTTACTTATAATTTCCCAGTAAAGTTTTCAAGTAAATGCAGCTCAAAATTAGATTCATAGTAAAAAATCTACATCTTTTCGATCATCCAAGTTTTACTGCACTATACAAAACTTTTTGCTTTGATACCATCTACAATTTTACAGAGTACTGTGAACTTTTGTTGCAGAAATCTTGTGAGTCCAATTTTTGTGCAATTTAAGAATTGAGTATTCAATATTCAGGTAAATTTTGTATACTATATTGTGTGGAATATGTATATATATAAAAGTGCGTACGCAAAGTTGTGTTGTGAATTGTGAAGCTTGTATCATGAAATTGTGGAGAAGGAGAAATGCATACAGTGAGAAAGAGATGAAAGGAGACAGAAAAGTGCAGATTCAGGGTTCAGGCAGTCTCTTGGATCTTTCATTTTCAGGGCCACCCCTGCGAAGAGACCACAATTACAAAAGCCATAAAAGGTGTTCTGTTAACTTAGGATGAGCAGGAGAACATGTAAAAAACCTGCATGTGGTCCCCTGGAGAAAATGTTCGTAAAAGTTTAATTCTGTACCCATTGTACCACATTATGTTCAACGTTCGATGTACGCGGTATATTGAAAATAACATGTACATGATCCACAATGTATGTTGTATTCGTATATTTAGTTTCTGCACATGTTGAATGTTGAGTGTTGCACATGAGTAATAAGTACCTATACATTATACATATTTGCAAGCCAGTAACCAACTTTATTTCACTTCATTTCCAGTTACTCTTCACTTCTTATTTTTTATGTGTGTGGATTATCCCAGCTCTCATCCCCTTATTCTCCTCCAATCTCCAATCTCCCCTCACACGTCTTATATCTTATATTATTTATTTTTGCAAACCTCAAATGTCACGAAGAGCAAAAAATGGTGGACATTCATATAGTAAACGTATAATAAAGAAGATACTCACGAATTTCTATCACACATGTTTCTATTTTCTATTTTTTTCAAATGTCCCCATCATCAACGTGCAGTCCTATTCACAAACTGTCACTATCCATTTTACAGATACATTCTTTGGGATCGTGAAAAAACTTTATATTTTAACAAAAGTTTAATGTATAATTTATAACTATATTTCTCAGCTATTCTTTATTTTTTATTTCCTATCGTACGCTTTTATTTGTAGCTTGCAAAAGATTTTCCTTTGTACGATGGATGCCCTGTAGTCTTTTTCTACCACCAAAAAATATTGATAGCGATGGCTATCTATTTACGATGGACAACGAAGAAAGTAGGGCTGACAAAAACTATCACGGGAGAATATCTTCACAGAAATCCAACTTCAAAAGAAACATTATGGTCATTAAACGAGCCAAATGAGAGAACAATTACTCAAGTTTCTGTTTTCCATGATTCCAAGCTTCAAGAGTACAACGCATGTGAAGCTATTTTCAAAATTCCTAAATTGTATTAAATAATCTTGAAAGTGCGGATGTCTAGAAAACATTCGGGCCACAGTAGACAGTAATGAAGCGACAGCATTTAACATCATGAGTTTGGCATGCATTTTAAAAGATTTGCAAAGTACAAAGTTATAAGGAGTAATAATTTTTGCAAAACGCATGAAAGTTTCTGATTTTTTGTGACACAGGCGGTATGATAAAAATGCATTTTAATTATTTTTATTGCAACCCTGGAATTTGAACTCTTGGCGTAAGGTGAATTAAGCTTTAAGCTTTGTAGTTTGTAGTATGCAGATTTGGAACGTGGAATTTGACCAATGGTCAATGATATAATGTATAATGGTATTCCTGCTTTTACAACTTTTACATGTTCGCCAAACATTTTACATACAATATACAATAAATCCTAAACTTCAAGAAATTTCCATTCTGAAGTTCAAAACATAATAGCACAAAATTTTGTTATTGCCTTTATTTTTGGCAGAAACTATAAGGCATAAGATTATATTGGATAAAACACCTTTACAGCTACATGCTACGATGGTACATGGTATTCTTTTTGAACTAGAATTTTTGTAACTGCTTCACAATATGTATGAAATAATGAAGGGTTGTAAACTCATTGAATTACAAGGATATAGTCAACATAAAGTAGATAGTTGAACAAATTCACATAAGTTCAATGTTTAAAAAATGAAGGAACGGAATACATAGCCAACACAAATGCATTAATATTGCAGAAAAAATGCATATGTACCATATAAAATGTCCATGTTGTCAAGTTGCAATGTGTCACGAGTCGATGCAAAAAATATTATAATTTATATTAATTGTAAAAAAATACGTCACATTTGACTTTTGGGGTTTGTTTTATTCGTTACTTGAGACTCAAGACTCAAGACTCAAGACTCGAGAACCACCTCTCAAACAGATTAATTGCACCTATATAGTAGAATGATTTAATCAAGTTTTACAGATATTACAGATTTTAACTAAACAACTCTTTCCTTCATTTTACGATCCTATATGATTGTTGTTGTCGTGGTCAGTTTAAGTTTGACTTGTTGGCTGGCAACATTTTTCTTTGTGACATATACAAATTGAACCATTTATCATTTATAGGCATATTAAAACATTTTACAACCCATCTCATTGTCAGGTACACATTATATGAGATTATAATGGCAGAACAAGTAACATGACATGATACAGCGTAAAATATTGCATGCACACATACATTATTACTTTTGTTTAACCTGTAACTTTCTGTTTCACGTTAAAATTTATTTGGATTGACAATTATGCTGAAACAAGAAACAAGGGAGTACCTTTGAAGTTTAGAGTTTAGAGTTTAGAGTTTGGAGAGTGGAGATTTCAATGATTTCAATGTCCAACTAAAAAAATTACAATTCGGAAAATTCTTCGGCACGTATGTGACGAGAATGAAAAACTGAAAGGATAAACGATATAGTACAGGATGCAGCCAGAGTGCAATGAACAAAGTCATGAGCCAATACAGTATACAATATACAAGATACATCATACATCATACAGGTCGTTGTAGTATTTTTAATGCACTTTGGGTAGAGGAGTTGTAAATCTTGAATGAGGACCTGAGAGCCGAGAGCTGAGAGTCATTAAAACTATTGAAATATAAAATATACATATGTAGTGTACATTTTTATCCTAAATTCGGAATCTTATGGGACGTGATAAGTGATCGTATGTGTTATGCATTTATAGTGTACAACTCTTGTACTTTGCATTTGGCGACTAAGAAGGTCAAATCAAAACCATGTTATTTTGCAATGTCAAGTCATACACATGCTGTACTGGAACACTTATAAGTACGTGTCATGCATAGTACAAAGAGTTATTACACGCTGGTTATTATCAAGTAAAATGTACTATGTATAATGTACAATGTACATGTGCACAAAACACAAAAGGTGCACACGCAAAAAGGTGAAAGGCAAAATTTTTATGCCTGTGTATATATAATTTTTATGGTTCTGATCGTAAACTGTTGTATTTGTATGGAGTATGGAAAACAAGAAGAATTTGTACCTGTGATTTTATTTACGCCATTTCCATCTTATTCCAATTTAATTGTTTCTTACTGGAATACAAATTGTTCCATCCAACACAATGGAATAAAAAGCATTATCCTCAATCCTCATCCAAATCTTGTTATGTTACATAATATCAAGTATTTCACTGTATGTACTTTGTACAGCTCTATACTCATTTACAGTGATTGTGAGTCCACATAAAGGTTTTTACAACTTGTAGCAATTTTGGACGTGAGAGTGTGTAGTGTGTAGAGTGTAGAGTGTGTTGTGTGTAGGTGATGAAAATATTGAAGAGATTGAAGAGATTCTACCACAGGATCATATCGTAAAACAAATGTACGTGTACATGAAATGAAAAAGTAATAATATGTATTATAATGTATCATAATATATTTTTGTCTTTATCGTAATTGGGATCAAAACTTGATATTTGATATGGTTTACGTTCTACACCCTACATTCTACATTGTATATTGCATATTGTAAATTACATGGAAAAAACAAAGTACGGCGGATTGACCATTTAAATGTATTACTGTAGTAATATAACTGGTCTACCTGACTTGGACTCCATACACCATACTCCATATGTGATTCATTTTCCTGATGTGTGTGTGCATTAGGTATCACATTTGTGTAAAAACACCAGTAAACTTACATGTAGATTGTAGATGGATGAAACACATATGTATGTGCCTGTATATTTCTAATCACTGTGGAATAGCTTGATGTTTGATTCAAATTCATACTTTTTATTCAACGAGTAAACTTGAATGTGTACTGCCCTATACTGTGTATTGTATGTTTCATATGCACAATTTTAACAATTCTCTATGAAATTACTAAATGGATTATTTTATTATGGATTGAATAGAAATTTAACACAGAAAATACTATAGCATATGCTGTATAATGTATTGTGTATTGTGTGTATTACATTTTACTTTATAAAAATTCTCTACCTGATATAATATTATGCATGAGGCTTGATTTCATTTTTCTGCTTGTTCTACGATGGCGGTTTAGCGACTTTGTTTTTTTTCGTACATTTTTATGACATTTTATTGCATTTTACTGTTCTTCTTTGTATGGTTGGCTGTAGATTCTAGATTTTTATAATATATTTAAACATGTATGTATAGTGTATACAAATATGGCATCACCTGCTCTTAGATTTACATCAAGAATCAAGAATCTCGGCTCCAGATATTATTGCATGCGTTATTATCCATTTTGCTTTGGTTGGATCGTTTACTCCTCCATGTACTGGAGACTTGAGACTCAGGTCTTGAGCACAATATGCTTGAACGTGAGATAGGTATAGATTTTTGCCAGCTTCTAGCTTCTAGCATTGACGTTTACTTATGTATTTCTTTCAAGTTACATTCTTGTAGTTGTTTATGGTTTTCTTATGCATGACTGATCGCTAAATAACACACAATCAATGTAGCATTCCTTATTCCTTATTCACATTGTAATATGTACTAGTGTACTATGTATAGGCACTAGGCACACACATGCAGAATGACAACAATACATCCAACAAAAGCCACTTTTTTAACCACTTTTTTCTCCTTCGACTTCAACTTGAATTTTTTTATTCCTTCTCCTCATCTTCTCCTTTATGATGCACATACATTATACATTGTACCATGTCCATTGTCCATATTTCCGAACACATGTGCACCTACATTCTACATCATAAGCCTTTACAATTTAATACTGAAAATTACAAAGTGGTGGAGGTCACCCACATGTTCATTTGCGCATCGTCAATTGTGGCACAAGTTATCTAATCAACTTTGTCATTTAAATACCATTCTGGATTCTGGGTTCTACTGGACTTACTGAAAATGTAACAAAACTGAAATCTGAATTGTTTCAAACTTTAAACGTTTGATTAAAAACTTATAGTTTTGAAATTTTACAAAATTTCAAAATATATGATTTAAATGTGTGATTTGAAAAGTTTTGGAATCATAAGATGAACTGATTGCTGATTTCATTCCATTTTTTGTTTTTTGGTCGGATCAGAAAAACAAAGTGCATTCATATGTTACACCTCGTTACATACTACATAATGTGTATTGTGTATTCTTAGATGTTGTAAGCGCAGTTTAGTCAAAATCAAGGAAGAGAAGGAACAAGTCAAAAAATATGATTATGTTTTGAAATATTATGATCTAGCAAGAGTTACACGTATCTAGCAAAGAGTAAAGAGTAAAATAATAATAATCTCTCTACATAACATAAAATAATGTTCATAAGTACTATTACATCCATTTCATGTATTATGTACAGTGTCTGTAAAGTTGAAAGTAGAGAGGGGCCTGAGTCCTGAGACTGAGTCTGAGTCTGAGAGACCAGGAGGAGAGGGAGAGAGGAGGAAAGAAAATGCAATGAGAAAAAGATTCTCGCCATAAACTTGGTTCGTAATAGCTCGTAATCGTAAATACTCTGTTTATAAAAAGCATTTTTGCAATGATGATGATTACCTACGGCCTATTGTGTATGGTGTACGATGTATGTGTATATGCGTATATCTGTACCAGTATTGGGTACATATGAATCCTTGTTTTTTATGGAGAGTGAGTGAGCACTGAGCAGTGCATACTGCGTACTGTATACCGTCAAAACCAAGATTGAAATCTTTTTTAGAATAGAGTTATATTTAATAGCTCAACTGCCCCTGCATTTTAATACTCTCTCTCCTTTCTCCGTCTCTCTAAAAAAACAACATTCTATCATACTTCTTACCAAATCAGCACTATTTGGAATATAATATCACAGAGAAGTCAGTCAAAACGCTTTTAGTGCATTTTGCATTCGGATTTTGTAATGTTCAATGCTCAATGCTCAATATTTCTCCTCACATACGTACAACTTACATGGCATAAAAACATGTGTAGCTTATACAACATATAGATATTTTAGGGACTATATAATACGTAATAATACATAATACAAACTCTAATACTTCACCATCCAATAATTTTATGTTCATTCTTTAAAAGATCCGTAGACGTGTATCATGTTATAGAACATAGGACGGACTTGAATAAGGAGTAAGCGTCCTTACAAATCTCTGTATTAAATCCTGTAATGGCATTTTTGGGAGTTCATAATATTAAGAGAGTGTACAGTGTACCTCTACTAAATATAAAAATGTAGACCACAATAGTCTTTTTCACCTTCTGTACATTCGGTACATATTATATTATGCACATATTCATACTTCATACAAATATCAATTTTACTATTGGTACAGCACAGGCTACAGGCCCATGTATGTATTGTGTATAATGTATAGTGACAATTATGTGCAAGTAAGTATCTATCTACATACATTTACTCCTCTTTCTCTCTCTTTTCTTTTCACACCATACACTTTTCATTTCATAACTACAATTAAAATGTTCGAGGTTCGATGAGGGTTGTGTATTATGTATTATGTGTAGTATGTAGAAGTGTAGTGTGCAGTTTCAATAATTTGAGCATATAAGATAAAGATACTAGGTATTTTTTAAGCATACTCATTGTTGTGGTAACCACTAATAAATTTTTATTATTATTATTACTTATAGCAATAAAGTTGACATAAATATTTCATAGTATATATAACATGTAACAAGTATAATTAAATATAATTTTGTCGGCACCTCTCTTACTAGTCTAATATAAGTGGTCGAAAACTCGTCGTCAAGCTTGTCAAAAATTGGTTACTGGTCGAAAACTGGTGGAAAAGACGTGAAATATCCGTGTAAAAGAACGTGATTTTTTTGGTACACAAGTTGGTGGAATATCCGGAACCAACGCCGCCCCTTGAGCATTTTTTTCGACTAATTTGAGTATATTCTTTTGGATGGTGTAGGTTTCATCAAAATAGGATCTAATGTTTTTGGAAAAAACTGACTGGGAAATTATAGTAGTGGTGGTTAATGACAAATATGCAAAATGATATGTTTGACTATTTTAATATCTTTTTTGCTATTTCCTCTGATGCTATTTTGATTTTAGTATTTAGTATTGTTTTGTTATATATTGTTCATGAATAAAGGGTGAGTACATAAAAATGATTGTAAATTGTAATGACAAATTACCATAAAGTTGACATGTATTCTTCATTGTTTTGTTTTGTTCCAAGTTCCAAGCGTGAAAAAGTTATAATAAATAATAAATAGTTGTAGCAACTTGTAATATTGAACGTGCGATGCATGATACATTTTTGATTGTTGTTTTGTATATAGAATTTTTCATTGCTCAAAATTTACAATTTAAAGTAGAATGCTTTCTGCGTACACTTCCACGTTTGCATATTTTTATGTTCTCTTGCACGTACACATATGTACTATGTATTTATCAAACAAATTGACAGAATGTATTTCTTCAATGATACATGAAATGAGCTCAACTTTGATTCGTATAATCATTTAGTTTTTAGAGTAACAAATATATACGAAAATGTCGTCGGGCATCATGCATTCCGTGTACATGAAATTAATAATACGAGTCTTTTGGAGGTTTTATCATGTATTTCAAATCGGGTAAAGAAACCAGAGAAGAAACTGTGCTGGAACTTGACAGCATCAAACATATTACAACGTACAAGGATTTATTTTCGTTTGTATCAATAAAAATTTGTGCTCAACTCAGCTTGAAAAACTGGAGATCCGATGACTAATAGGGAGAAAAAAAGTCTTCACCTCTTATGTTCGGACTTTTGGTCCATTTCTTCTCCATCATTCTGTGATCTTTACGTTCATTTAATTGCTCTGGTTCACTCAAAGTCTCGTTTACTATAAAACAAGAAACTACTAATGTTGTAGAGTTGTAGGACTAGTCCTACTGTTCACTGTTTACTGTTCATGGTGGCTACTTCTTTCTTTTCTTTCATCGCTCTAGTTTTTTATCTTTTCCCTATTTTGCCAAATGCCAAATTAAAGGTTCATTTAAGGACTCGTTTTTCCCCTCTTTTCTCATTTTATAATACTTCTATTTTACTACATATGTAATATACGATGCATATGTGCATGTGTACCTATCTTTTAGGTTTTCTTCCCTCACATCTCACATGTACAAAATACGAGGGCACATAAGTATAATAATGCTCCATGATTTATGGACATGTGTATAATGTATATTGTATGGATACATTTGTGTAGACGCTTATCTGTGCTGTGTATATTATGTAACAATCCAGAATCCGGAGCTGTTGCCAATGGAACTTATTGAAAGGAGTCATGAGAATGAAATGAAATGAACTACAGGGCTAATAAGGCTACCACTCTCTCTGTTTTCTGTTCTCTGTTCCTCTTTCTTCCTCTCAGTTATATTACATGTCATATATATCCTACTAGACTAGAGACTAGAGACTCGAGATTCTACCAGAGACCAAGACAGGAGCACAAATACGAGTAAAAACAGCAGCAGCAAACTAAAAAAGAAGAAAAAGAGTCTCTTGAGCACCCCCGTTTTACTGTTTCTGAAATTTCCCTGTGCACAAAATATACACAAGATACATACATGTATAACAACATTTTGTGCAGTAAAAGTTACTGTATATATGAGGAATTATGTTTTATGTGTTGTGTTTGTGTGTGGATGTCGGACGGCGGTCCTGGTAAAAGTACTTGAGTTTTTTTTATTCGCCTTGGTTTTAGTTCCAACTCCAACTTGATGTGAGGTTGCATATATATTGTATAATATATAAGTAGTTTATACTCTTAAACTTATATGCATACATATATTGTTACTCTGTCTTTGCTACTTCCATTCTCTCCTGTTGACTAGAATCTGGAATAAGGAAACGTGAATATAATGTGCAAGTTTTTTTTCTTCTTTTCCCTGTGCAAGACGAAATAGAAAGGAGCACATTGCATCCCATATCCCATCATATTGAAATGTAATGGCAAGAGAGAATTTGTGTGTGTGTGCAACAAATGTTACAGCAGATAAGTTTTACGATGAACCCGACCTTACGTAAGGAAATGGCGATTGAGATTGGATTTTGTGAGTTGTATGTATCCACATTACACAATACAGAATACACATTACACATGCAACTTGCATATGTATACAGTGTACAGTGTACATGCTGTAGTATTCTTTTATGTTTGGTTCCTCCTTTTCTCCTTCTCATCGTCTCGTCCTCATCTTGATGTTTGACTGTATTGGCATTGGCAAAAATGGAAAAGAGAAAAGGTACTCGATTCAATAGGTTCAAACGGTTTGTCAGACGACATGTATAAAATGTATAGGCACAGAAAAAATAGAAGAGACGAATGAAAAAAAAAGTCCATCCAATTTTTACCTCCCATACTCTATGTCTCCACAACTCTGATACATATAAGTATACATGTACATATAGCAAAATACACGAACATATTATGTGTACACTGTAGACGGAATGCATACGGCATATGGTGCTTTACCTTCATAAAATTCAATCCATAATACTTTTGCCAATTTTTACTGGGGCTTTTATTTCATGTGAATACGTGTAACGTGTATAGAGTATACGTATAGAGTATAGAGTGTATGTTTGGAGGGTGGGACATTACACTAGCCACACGTATCCAATCCAAACCAGGTATCCTCACTCGTCAATCGTCAATATATCTCAAATGGCAAATGGCTTTCTTTGGAAAACTCATCATACATCCAATAATAAATAGATCTTTTTTTCCTTTACATTTTACATGTATACATAATACACAATGCACAATACAATATGTTATGCATCTTGTATGGTTGTTTCTCTCGGATGATGATATGCTAAATAATAGGAGCTCCTGTGAACATGTAGGTTGGTCCCTTTTTTCTCCCTTTCCTCACATTGTTGATGAAGAAAAAAGTAAAAAGGAAACTGAAAAACTTTATTCATGGAATACACAATAGGACACACCATGGATGTATTATGTACACACTGAAAATGCACAATGCATACCACTCGTTTAGCAAGAACATCTTGTTCTACTTTTGTAATAATTTGCTCAAAATGTTTCTCTCTATATGTAACGATAAAATGTATATCATATGATGTATAACGCATGTTTCTTCTCTGAGAAGAACGAGGATGCGATTGTAAATTACTGTTGTACACTATCAACTATGAACCATTATGAATTTTAGGAACTCGAAAGATCCAGGTAGTGTTAAACTTTAGTTTCAAAGTTTTGAGAAAAGTTAAAATGCTCAATTGTATTTCTGTCTCAAATAGTCACTCTAATTCAATTTTCAAGTTAAAAAAACTCTTTAAAATTGTAGTGATGGATTGTTGTTAATAATGCGTTTATTACAAAATTAATTCAAACAAATAAAGGTTTCTCGCGTTTTTTCTATGAGGTTTTTGTCAAAAAGTCTTCCTTCAAGTTTTGTCAGTACGTAAATACTACGTACATGCAAAAACTAGACAGATTATTTATTATATAAGGTAATTAAAACTAAAATTCTCAACAAAAGAAATCTCGTTCTACAGTATTCCTTGAGTGACATGGATTGTAAAATGCCTTTTTTATGCACAATATTGTATCGAGGCTTATCGTCCTGATACGTTTCCGATATGCAAAATTCAAGAGCAAAGAAATTACATGATATGATTTAAAATATGTGTGTACATAATACTAAATAATTGTACTTTGTGAATTGCAAGAATGTCTGAAATACATAAACTCTGTCTGAGTGATTGAACCAAAGAAATTAAAGTGTGGGCAACTTAGATATTTCACCAAGGGTCGTAAAAACCATCCCCTCTCTGCCGACATGCAATGTCAATTGCATGGAGCGCCTTTTCATAATACTTTTTTGCCATGTCTAATATATATGTGTATATGCACAATGTACATTCAACAAAATGAGACAAAATTCATATATACACACTACACACTATACACTATACACATGCAGTAAAGTACATATTTGCAGTAAAATCTGCAAACAGTTTACATACATAAATAAAAACATAGGCCTATAATCTGTAACCATACGAGTTACGTTCATTATTTTCAACATTCTGTATTCTGTGTTTCTACTTTCTACTATGTATGTAACTAGTCTGTAAACACAATGCTCATTTTATACGACTTTTGTATTTAAAACTTTACCATAATGGGAGGGAGAACAACGAGAAGACGGAAGAAGTAATAGAGAACAATATAATATTATATTATATGCATATAGGAACCATAATACATTATATCCCATATCCAATGTATCAGTCCCTGAATTTTTATGTTCAAAAAGTTCTTATGGTAAAATGTTTCCCCTCTTTACCAGTTCTGTTACAAAACCTTCGCCCTAGAATTTGTAGACTCTTTTTGCCCGTTTGCTCTCATCTTGTAAGTACTTCAGTAGTTATATAATATATATATATGTATTTTAGACAACTACAATAAATAATTAACCATACTTTTGTACAAAGTTATAGAAGTTCCTTTTCCCCTTTTAGATGTAAAACGAGAACACATTATAAGATTACAAAAAAATACTAATAATTATTATGATTGCTATTTTTTATTACAAGTTCAATCCATTTTTGAATGAATTTTTTTCTATACCATCTCCCTGTTGTGTCGGCATAAAATGTTGAAAACAGAAAACACTGTATCTGTATGTATCAAAAACCCAAAACCCCCTGATTTCTTCTCAAATGAATTTGCATTCAACATATATCAAGTGTATGTAGAAAATGAAATTTTTAATGAACTTAAAACTATTATTGACCATTTAAGAATTTTTACATCACAATTTACGTTGTAGATTTTGCATGTTTAATACTGTTCATGAAAAGCACACCAAGATAAATTTTCTGCCTTTTGTCGAGTCTTCAGTTTTTTCTATCGATAGATCACTACACTTACTTTGTATATATATTCATTATCTCGTCTCTTTCGTAATGTATTCATTATTTATTTTATCCCTACAATTTTGTACGAATGCTTACTCAACATTAAAACGATACTAGATACTAGGTACTACACATTACACATAGGTCTGTAGTTGACACAAGAGACAAAAAAAGCATTTGAGAGATAAATGATGGATTAAGAAAAAAAGGTAAAAAAATTTGACAAAACTTGCTAATTCAGCAATAAAAAACCACACACATATACATAAATTCTATAGTACATGAAAAATTCATGTAATGGGAATCAATACAGCTTAATAATTGTGATTTGTTTGTTTGCGAATTTTATTCTGTCTCTTTTTGTACAGGCTTGTATGGAGATATGTTTTATATGTACAGCAAGAAAATAAGTCGATAAGTCGGAGAAAATTACAAAGTACATAAAATGTGCATAAAATTGTTTGAAATTCAATTTGAGTATCATGTAAATGACGCTATTTGTGAGTCTCACACAGTTGTAATCTTATCTATGTATTTATAAAGAGACTTTGTATAACGTTTACAGTTTTCTGCAATATGTGTGTGTACATTGTACATAGGCAAAAAACTTTTTACAAAATGGAAAAAAAATATATTTGATTATCGCTTTCATGACTCTTAATGTGACTGTAGGCTGCAAAGAGAGACGGATCTATGCTACCTAAACTAACAACTATAAGCTAAACTATTTATTAGAGTATTATAAGGAGTCGAAAACAAATTAAAATGTATGAATTCACAGTGCACAACCGTTATTTTTATAAATACGTAATATGTATAGTGATATGATGACTGCTGATTGTTGCAAAAACTGTTCATGATAAGTGGTGAAAAAAAAATGATGGATTTATAAAGTCACTGGCCGGAAGCTTCAAATACGAAGTTATAGATATATGATATAAGTAAGATGTTTTTTTTTTATTTCTAAATTATTAACTACATCTACATAATATTAAATATTACGACGGAATAACCCCACATCACAATTTTTTCATTTAATCTGCATAAACCCATATTTATAAAGCATGCATAAATGAATAAATCATGAAATTTAGTCACCACCTAAATATATATAAGTTTTTAAAAAGCTGCAGATGATGGTGCAAAACCCTAAAATACTGATGTATCTGCAGATAAAATATATTATATAAAAACAGATAATTTGATTTTTAAAGAAACCTAAAATGTGAAATTTCAGTTTCATATTTAATTCATGCTTATAATATAATATTTTAACTAATGTGTCTACATTTCTCATTTCTACGTAATTTTATACCACTCCATGTACTTACAATGCACAATACACAATGCCCATGTGTACAAAACTATTTAGTACTTACTTTTTTTGTCTTGCACACGACTTTTCATACAGCTATCCTTATCCAATGCGCTCAGTTTAAATCTCAAGATAATTTCGTGTACAATTTTTCATGTTTCATGTCATTTTCGTAATTTTGATTGTTTTCAGAAAAAAAGGTAATTAAGTAGCATATTAAAGTGATTTTGAAGTGAATTTAGTGAAATTGTTTGTAGTTTAGAGTGTTAGCCATTTTAGCCTACTTGTATATTATATATTTTAGTTGTACAACAGGAAACAAGTTGTAGATTGTAGAATAATTTTGGTGAGTCATTGACTGTCATTCTCATACAAAAAATGAATGACCTGAGATCGGATATAACAACGGCCTTAGGGTCACTTCAAAACATGACAGACGAACAATTACAAACGTTTATTGACGACGAAGACACGTTTAATACATACGTAAATCAATTGCCACAGGTATGTCATTTTGAACTTGCTCTATGAACTGTGAATTGTGAATTACGAATACATAAATATATATACAAAATTGTATACGAAAAGTAGTAAAAAAAACATAAATGAAAACTGTTTTATTATACATAATTGTTTTATAATTTGTAATGTACCAGGTTAAAAAATGGGAATCAGAAAAAGAAGTACAAGTTGCAACTAACAAGTCCCTGGCTGAGTACAATTTGTCTTTGGAACCGAAATTAAAAGAAGGCAAAGCATCTTTATGGGAGTTGTATGAGAAAGCAAGATCTCTAGTTGATGAAGTTGAAACCAAACGGGCACAATTAGGTGAGAATTTATAGCATGTTATACAATATTATTCAAACCACAAAATGTAGAAAACTTTTTGCTAATTATTTATTATTTTTATGTCTACTGTAAATTATAACTATAATCTAATCATGACTAAACTAAAATGTCCACAGAGTCATTAAATTCTCGAACTTCATTGGATACAACATATGCTCTTCTCCAAGGTAAGAATGAAGTATTCACAATTTATATATATTATATTTCAATTGACTAACCATTAAAAGTGTATTCAATATTCTATATTTATTACCTATATATACTTGGAGTATAGTCAAGTGTGTGGTACCCGCATAGGATATTTTGTATATGTGTGTACATACCATGGAACAAATGTGTAAATAATATTATAGTTAAATTTTATATTTATACATAATATTCATTATGCTATTCTAGCGTCATCTGCGGAAGCTGAAGAAAAAAGTGAAGAATTATCGGAATCCTTTTTGAATGGAGCAATTGACTTTGAGACTTTTACGTCTGAATTTATTCCTCAAAGAGTTACGGCACATCTTCGTAAATTAAAAACGGATAAAATGGCTGAAATTGTCAACTCTCAAAGATCAAGATCCTTCTCAGCCCCTTATCCTACGATTCCTCCGATGATGCCCATGCCTCATTCATCCCCTGGTTTACCGTAAAAACAATTCATCAGGGTAATTGATAATATTGAATATATTGTGTATGATAGATAACCAAGGACAAAAGGTTAGAGTAGAGTGTCCACTTGACAAAATAATTAAAGCACATGATTTGTATAGTATGTTATATTATACCATATTTTATATAATATTACGTATATTATTAGAAACATG
Organism: Sminthurinus aureus; assembly: GCA_034698265.1. Taxonomy (NCBI): domain Eukaryota; kingdom Metazoa; phylum Arthropoda; class Collembola; order Symphypleona; family Katiannidae; genus Sminthurinus; species Sminthurinus aureus. Next base: position 23,474 of record JAQGBH010002089.1, read on the forward strand.
TAAAATGTATTATACAATATGACATCATTACAAATATGTTCTTTTGTTAAATTGTTCGCAAAAGATATTTCTATTGTTAATTTTTACAAAAATATATACAAAACACTCATAAATCCAAATATTATACAGTGTTTCTACATAATATATTATATAGGTTTGTAAATATTCCTCAAACGAACTTTATACTTATTTAATACGATGTATACTACATTAATTATGTAAGTTCCGTTATTATATGCGCTATTCGGTTTAAGCATACATAATGTACGCATGTATAATGTGTCATGTATATTGCAATATATTATGCATTTACAATCAAATTTTGTAGGACATGGAAGAGAGAGTGTAGCGTATTTTAAAAATATATATATATGTAGTGCTATATAAAACAGAAATGTTTTTTCTTTTCAGGTTTCTTTCTTTTTTTTTTCCATACCATATTATTGTTAGTTGTGTGAAATTTTTGTTAACATTATATTCTATTTAATATTTTATGTAAAAGTTACACATCATTTTATTATGAGATCCTGAATTTTGCAAGTGCTAAACATATTATTTAAGATAAACTACATCTTACGTAAATAGAAGGAAAATATTTCAACTCTGTTGTATGATAGCTACCCATTTTCTTGACGCCATTTTATGAATAATTATTGTAAATTTAAAAACCACACATGTTTTACATTTGTCCATGTGGTTAAAAATAGTATACGTAATAAGTCATAACGATGCCATTTTGGTATTTTGTTACAAAACGGCAAATACCTGTATCTATACAACGTACACTATATATACTTTTGAAATGGTAAAGAACATGTTGTAATAATAATACTATAGTGTATAATAAATAAAAAACATTATAACGTTGTTTACAAAAAATCAACAGTGCTTCCAAATACTGTAGTATGTACTAAACATAATCATGCTTGTGCATTGTGTCTCATATTATACCTTATACCTTACAAGCTACAAGTATCCATTTGATGTGCTTCTTTGAATCCCTTTAGTTAAATGGAAAAATTAGATCAAGATAATAGTAAGATAAAAGTTAGATTATCTTAATGTGAGCAATTTTTTTATTATCTTAAACAACATTTACACAAGAATAATAATAATGTATACCTAATGTTCATTTTTAAAAATTAGAAGTCATAATATAAGATTAATAATTTATATACTTGTTAGTGTATTTACAATAATTCACAGATTCGCCGTATAAAAACACATAATATTTACAATTTGAAAAGACATTTATAACGAGTAAAAAAATTTGCGTACTATTGTAGTAGCGAGAACCATAATATAATAAACTAAAAATGAAAAAGCATGTTTTCAAAACTAACAGTCAACTATATGAAATAGTCTTCTGAATCAATTTGGAATCTGAATCAATACAAAAATATCAATGGTTTTTACATGATATAGTGCACTAAAAATTAAAGCATACATGTATGCATGTTAGATAATTGTACAAAAATTCGGTAGAATTATTTAAGTTTACTTGTTGTGAATTATTTTCATACTTTAGTAGCAAAAGATTATATACAAAATTTTGAAAAACATTAGAACTAGCATAACGTAAGAAAATGAAGGGATAAAAAGTCTTGGAGCATAATAATATATTATTGAAGTTTGATACTGATAATTTAAAGGCATGTTTTGTACACGTACGTATATCAAATTATTCAATACTTTAAAAATACAAGTACAACTTGTACTTGATACTTGATAGAATTAAGTCGTATTTATATATATGTATTCCTGACTATAAATTTGTTGTGCGTGTATAATTTATGTCCGGGTATGAAGTACAGCTTATGCAAATATAACGTACCAAAGAAAAATTATAAAACAACATACAACAATGGTTGAACTCAAATCAGGATGCTCTAAAAATTCAGCCTGAATATTTCTCTTTTTAAGTTTGGATGACTGACCTTTGGTTCTTTCTCTCTTATTTCGGTGTTCTCTCTTGGATTGTTTTTCATTACAAGAAGAAGATGGTGGAGTTTGAATCAAATTAGTACACGGAAATGGAGCAACAGATCTCAATTTAATTGAAGACGATGGTGGCGATTGTTGACTTTTTGTTAAAGTGATTGAAGAGAAATCGGAAAAGTCAGCATGTGTACCCATGAATTGTTTTGAATTGAGCTGATATCTTTGTAACTTAGGATTTGGTAGCTTTATATTTTTATAATTTGGACCACAGTTCCATTTGATCCCATATAGAATTGGATGATGATGCTTCATGACAATAACATCGTTTGCATCTTCACAACGAATTGCAACATTGCCGTCCGCTGCAATAGTGTACTTTGGATTCCTTATGCACATTATTGTTCCGATTGGTATAAATTTCCTATGCTTTAAATTTTCTGCTTCTACCATATCTGGAGGATTTGTCCAGTTATAAAGCATCAATCGTTCTGCTTGTCCATCAGGATCTTCTACAATTGTAACTACTGCCAGCATCTGTACAAATTTTTTTGTCACATATTTATTTAAGATAATGACCAAATAACGGAAATAGAAATATTTTTGCACTTGATAAAATAAAATGAAAACGTAATTACTAATTACATTTAACTATAGTTTCCAAAATTGAAAGTCTCTCGTATTTTGATTTACCTGAAAACTTCCACCAATAACACGACACAAAAGAAATTCTCCGTTATGGATTTTGTTTAAACACAGCTGACTAATTGTGAGGCGATCCCTTTCAAGAAGTTCAATGTCTGAAGTACGATGGCTACGATTTGGGGAATCCTCATAATCAATCAGTCCTCTTCTATCGACATACAATCTAAACAGTAACAACAAAAAGTTGGATAATATTTTCATGTTTTTATGAGTCATCAGAGAGTGAAAGAAATATTCAGACATATATATGTACTTTTAACGAAACCTACTCGGTAAAGGTATTTTTTATAGGAATACATATATAGAGTATCTTTGTATTTCATTTTGAATTTTGACCATAACATTATATTCTTTTATGACAAAAGAGATGATTTGATTAGTGAAACATATAAAGTACCTGTTAATAAGGGTTTCGTGCAGGTTCAATGAGGAATTGTGTCCACGGATAATTTCATCACGACCTTTTCTGTATGAAGGGTTAGAACTCCACATTTTAATACTTTTCAATCCGATTTGTTTGTTTTATTGATTGGTTCTAGGCTAACTCCAAATTAAAACGTCCATTGAAATACTTCGATGTCACGAATTTTTTTCAAAATCACATGGTTCATGGCCACTGGGCCCTTTAGAACGGATATGCAACTCATTTTTCATAAAAGTCCTTCTATGAATTGCAGGACTCAACCAAAGTTTG
>JAQGBH010002090.1:0-26804 GCA_034698265.1 Sminthurinus aureus
TTCGTTTTGTTTTCCCTGTTTAATTTGTAGTTAAAGTTTGAAATGAAAAAATCTGAGCACACTTACCCACTTTAACCCTACAATATGGAACATTGGAACATACGTACGCCACACAGCCAGAAATAAAGAGCAGCACACACAGTTTCACAGCGATATTTGACTTTGACAAAGAGGGAGGCTAAGGAAACGGAAAACGGACTGTGTTGTACAAAATGTGAATGTGACCTACAGAGTTCACTGTACAAAGTACAAAAGTACAAAGTCCTCTCATTCCCATACACTACAAATTACTCTACTTATTACATATTTGTAGTTTCCCAGTTCCCGAGGAAATGTGTTTGTTCTCGTCCATAGTCCATAGTCTCAACTCTAAACATACAAATATTATATACTACACAACGTGCAATGTACAATGTAGATTGTATACGACAAAGAGAAAGAGAAAGATACGAAAGGGACCAACTTGAAACTGTCTCTCTAGACTCTAGACTCTAGAGCTGTGTCCCGATGTGCTCTTCGGTGCAATATTTTCTTAGAATTTCCTCTCCTCTGTTTTCTGTCTCTCCTCCTGTTCCTTTGTATACTACAAAATAGAAAATAGAAAAGTATTACATATTACATGTATTTCCTGACGATATTATATTATATTATTGTACGGCATACCAACCAACAGCCAACCAGCATAATATAACAAGGTCTGGCATCCAATTGTGTCTCCGTCTGTGTTTGTCTCTTCCTTTGTATCTTACGTCTTACTTTTCATACTACATGATAACGTTATACATTTTGGGATGGTGATTGTATTGTGACTTTTGTTGATTTTGACTCGTACATCCTACACATATTACACATAATACCAAGTCCAAGTCGAGGATAAGGAATAAGGAACGATTGTTCTTCAATGTGTAAGTGTGTGTCCATGTATTTCCATGCTTTTGTCTAGAATCTCGATTCTAGATTCTAGATTCTAGATCCAGTTGAGCTAAAAGCACATCACAGTTCCAGTTTCAGTTCTGTTCTAGTTCTTCCACATTCCCTTGCACACTACATGGAACATGGAACATGAACATTGAACATGAAACACAGCAGCAAGTCCTAGTCAGTGAATGACAGAATCAGTGAGCTCGCCAACGAACCAAATACATAAATAGTCAAACGGTCCATCTTATATACAATATACAATATACAATGTACAATATAAAAGTACAGGAACATGGAGTATGGAGTATGGAGTACGGAGTATCTGTATGTACAATGTACTCTGAGAATCTAATTACATTTCCCTTTCCATAGTTGTATCGATTTTTCTAACTCGGTATGAATGTATTTGTATTTTGTGTCTCTGTGTTTTGTGTATTGTGTGTTTCCATTCTTTGCTTTTATTTCCCTGCTCTTTCTTTCATTCTCTCCTTCATTTTACTGTAGGTGGACGTGTAAATGTGTACGTTTACTGTTTACTGTTGCGCTTTCTACTTTCTACTCTTACACTTTTATGTATTTTGACACGACCTGTTTTACACTCACACTGGAAGAATTTTGGTCCACTGTGTATAGTGTATAGTATATCCGTAGATATGTGTATTCGGTATAGACTCTTTAGAGTATAGAGTAAATAGTAAACACCGGCTCGTTGTTCGTTGTTCCTTGATTGAACAAATTGGACAATGTCCCGCGTTGTAAACTATAAAACTTGGAAATTCGGAAAGTCGGGAATTTGGGAATTTGGAAACTTGGAAATATTCTCAGCTGTGAAAAAATTCTCTGCATAACCAATAAACAACAAAGCATGAACCATACGGACAGTCAAACGTGAGAATAGAGAGAATAGAGAGAATAGAGAGAAAGGAGGAAAGAGGAGAGCAAGGGAATATGGAATATGTATACAAACAAGGCTAGCGTAAAGAAAAAAGAGTAAAGAGAAAGTGGTATTATAAATGAACATGTAGAATGCAGATGTAGATATATCGTATATTTGTACAAGTCTACCATCATATATCATATAACATGTGGATAAAATTTGTTCCGTGGATCGTGGTTCGTATCTAGTTTGGGGAAGAAATATCAGAGAGTAATATCAGACTGATGGAAAAGGCTCGTTCTCGGAAATGTCACTTTTTATTATTGACGATTATTGGTATAGAAAAAATTAGGCTTTGTTCATGTCCAAATCCACACGAGCCTGAAATATCTACTACTATGCACACTATATATTGTGTACCGTATATTGTATATTGCATTATTTATTAGATGTATTACGTATTATGTGTGTGTGGTTTTGCCTATTTATGGTGATTACTGATTACTTTCATCCAGAATCTAGAATCGAGAACCTAGAATCTAGAATCTAGAATCCAGACTAAATAAATGAAAAACATGTCACTGACTTTTATGGCATGAATTAGGATGAAAATACTACGCACATCGTGTCTCACGTTATATCATATTAGCACTAGAAGCTAGACACTAGGTACTAGATACTAGACACTGGAATATTAGAATTGATAGTGATGTTTGGCACGGAGATGGAAATCAACCAATTAAAATGGCCTGTACCAACAAGCAAAAAAGCAACAGCCAACAGCCAAAATTACATGATTCATGAATCATGATAGACGATGCATGTAGAATTGTAGACGTGTTGCTCTTTTACCCAAGGTTTTCATCAAATTAAGTCGTTCGGTTAACCTATTTGAATTTATGCATTTCAACACACACACAAATACCAAATACATACACAGCTCATCAATATCAACATTTCGACGTTCAGCGTATTGCTCAATAGGCAATATTTGATCTCTAAAAATGTAGGACGAAATTGGAAAATTGGACTTGTATCTCTATTTAATGCGTACTGGAAACTTGATACTTGATACTATGTACTAATGTGATGTTGCAAAATACGTAGAAAAGGCGGGATAAAATGAGATTACATATTTAGCTGTCAAAAATTTAATTATTTGGTGATTACTGATTACTGATGTTTAATGTGATACGAATTACAACTTTTGGTATGGAAAGTTGACCAACAAGTAAAAAAGCAATAATTATTTTATACAGTTATTTCCATGTATGATGTAGGTAGAATTCTGTAACCAAATTTTGGTTAACTGTTATTATTATTTTTTGCAAAAATTACAAGTATTTTGGTTCAAAGTACAAAAATCGAATTGGAATTTCATCATCATCATTCCAAACCAAAATTCGATAAATCACTTCAAATGTACGCAGAACGTACACTTTACGCTTGAACAATTTGGTGATTTTGATTATTAGAATAATCAGATTTTGTCTCGTCAGATTTAGATTCGCTATGCGATCTACCAAAAATAGCTCGGCATTTACGTCATCTTTTATGATGTGTGGTGTATCGCATATTTTCTGTATTATCACATTTTGTCAATCTGGTTGAAAATTAAGCAATCAAGCCTAAAATTGGCAAATTTTCAATATTTTGATTCATGCCCGTAAGCTTATTTAAAAATGTTTTTACGCTCCACTTTACCACTTACACAAATTCCAGACTAGACTCGAGATTAAAAGTCAAACCTGTTTGTAGAATCATGAACCGTACAAAATCGGGAATTCAGCATACAGAGTTTCGTAACAGTACAGAGTAAATTTTGAAAATCATTTTCTTTTTGCTTGGTAAATCCTCTTCTGGCTATTTTGTACACTATAAATAAATAAATAAATAAATCCAGTCTCCTTCCAGTCTGTTCAACTTGTCCTGTGTGAAATGGCAAATTTAAAAATTCAAGTGGTCTATAATATATTTCATCAATGGTAAATGGTTTTATATTACGCGTCAAAAATTTTGCCTTACTGCTTTCTGCTTGGTACAATGTACTTGGAATATAACATGGCAGTAGTGGGTATTTGGTATTTGATATTTGATATTTGTTATTCGGTACACCATGTACATTGTACACTGTACAGTGCAACGTGTACATAATACATAATACCCTTCAATTTCCAATGAAAGGACTCTGATAGTAAAGTCCAATGGGAAAGATCTGCATTTAATAGACGGCAATTGAAATAAAGGGAAATCTAAACTGAAACCGAAACCAAGGGCTGAAAAGGAAGTGAAGAGGAAGAAAAGTGCTGTGGAGAACAGAGTAGAGTAATTTAGCAAAGGATGGAGAGAAAAGGTACCTCATTTGAAATTTAAAGTGTATACTTTTATTTTTATCTTTCATCTTCATGAACATTGATGAAAGTAAGAGTGCACAAAAAACACATTTAAAAATACAATGTTTACGTCTTGAATCTTGAAGTGAGAGAGCACAAGAGGTTTGAGTTTTGAGTTTTGGGATATGGATAATAATACAGAGTAAGTACATGGATTCTAGCTTCTAAATTCTAGATTGTACATGTTTACATTTACGTGACTATTGCACAGGGAAAAGAGGAGTTTTGAATTTTGAGTTTATTATGTCTTGAGTCTGGAGTCTGGAGTCTTGAATGTTTGAGTGTACGCCGTATTATTATCATCTCCTCTTCCTATCTCTTATTCTCTTGCTATTTGCTATGCTATATCCTATCCTATGTATGCATTTTCCAGTACCACCGGAAGCTTCATTAAAAAATCCATTAGAAAATTGTAAAATAAATATTAGACTCTTTATTCTTTATGTATGATACATAATGCATAGGTATGGGGGATAAAATCCCACTTATGTAAAATACATAACCATCACAGACCAGACCACAAACCACCAACACACGCATCCCGTTAGCTACTTATCCTTGAGATGGGTAAGAATACAGGGAAAAAGAGATTGCGAGCAGAAGAAGAAGGAGGAGGAGAAAGATAAACACGTGGCTTTCCATGTGGCAATTCGGATTGGGATGAGAGAGTATCAGCAGTATTATTATTATCTTCATCACCATCGTCGTCATCATCTTTATTATCATTACTAGTATTTGTATTACCTATACTCTATACTTTATACTTTCACTAGTTTTTGGTTGAAGGGTTTTTGTATTTTATATTTTTAGTATCTCGTATAGAGTACATATGGACTATGGAGTGTTGAGTGTTGAGTGGGAACGTCCTATTTAAAAATTCAAGCAAGTAAAGCCCAATACATAAATGGTGAATAAACACTTAATGGCCTGATGCCTGATGCGATGAGTTTAGAGTGTGAAGTGAAAAAAGAAAACAGACGAGTTGAAGAATCTGTAGTTTGTGTAGATTGGACCTGGAGAAAGTTGTGGAGAGTTGAGGATTGAAAAGGGAGTTTGAGCCTTAATTTCTTACTTTATGGTATTTCGCATACTGCTTCTTCATTCTTGATCCAGTTCTCATTTCTCCACTCTTTCCTTTCTTAACAGTTGTGAGCTGTAGGCTGTAGACTGTAGGAGATTAATAATAATAATAATAATACTACAGCTCTGTGTATTGTACACTGTAGAAAGTAAAAAATGCTTTCAAGCAATTTAACTTTTAAATATAAATGTTGATGCTGATGCGGATGCTGATATGTATTATGTATCGATTGTAATATTGTCCATATATGTGTGAAATCTAAAATCTAGAAAACCTAGAAAACCTAGAAAATCTAGAGTCTAGAGTTTAAAGTGTATTTTGTAGATACTTTGGATGGGTTTTTGTAAAAGGTAATATTATATTATTATATCACCTTGTATATAATATTATAAAATAGATAAATTTGATGTACTTTTTATCAACTCCCTTCACACACAGACTCAGACACGCTCTTTACACTTTTCCTCTTCTCTTAATGTAATTTAAAAGGTTTGCTGTAGCTTGTAGTTTGTAGTTGATTCCTTTTTGTCGGCTTGGTTTTGCTGGTGTGACTCTCTTCCTCTGGTTCTTTAGTTCTCTAGTTCTCTATCTACATGTATTTCTCATGCTAGTTACTGGTGGAAGATGGGTGGTGATGAAAGTTGAAAGTTTTCTCCTTTCTTCTTCCTCTTCGTCTGCCACTTGCTTTCTGTTTCATTTCACTTGAAAAATTTGAGCAATATTAAATTTCCTTGGGGAATCAAATTTCCCAGCAAATATTGACATTTTATGTCATCGCTCATCCTTTATTCAGTTATGCTATGGTTGCGATACGATGCTTTCCACGCTTCCATGTTCCATGTATAGTCGTATAAAGTCTGGAGTATGGAGTAGGAATTCCAATTCTATCTCTTGTTACCGTACATTCTACATTCTACATTCTGCATTTTACGATATGTATACATAAATTCTACACTGTTCTTAGTTCTCAACATTTCCACTCACTTTTCCACTTTTGACATAACCTCTTCACTCTTCACTTTTGATATAACATTTGTCCATTTGCCCTCCAAAATTATATACACATCAACTTTTACAGCACAAGTATTACTGAACGAACAAGAAATTCTTGAGCTGCAAAGATTTTATTCATCCATCCTCCATCATCCATGCTGCATTTTTTGTACTTTTTGTTGTATAATAATATTATTTGTGTAAGCGAAAATAGAAAATGTCAAGTTATCGTAAGTTTGGAATGCGAGGAATTCGACTTCTAAGAATTCTACACTCATTGTGTTACATGTTAAATTTAAACTTCGATAATTTTTTAAAAATACTTCCGGTCAACCTAGAACTTTGAAATTTTCAGGGTAGTAAGTCTTTGACCTGAAGTATACGAATATTTAAAAAAGTGGGTTTACGATAACTTGACATTTTCTATCTTCGCTTACATATTTGATATTTGATGTTTTTGGAATTTAGTTTTTGATGCATTTTTGTCAGTCAACTTTATTGAATGGAATTTTATCTGTTTATTCCTGTACAATGTACCAATCGATATCAGCCTTACTTTAGGTTTCTATCAATAGCTTTTACATTTTAGTATGTAGAGAAAATCAAAAATCAGAGTCACAGGGCAGAATACTCTTTCAACATTTATTGAACAAAGGGAGTTATTTTGCTCCAGAAATTTAGGAGAATAAGGAAATGGCAATTTTAAATATATTCAAAGACACCGTCCACTTTTAACCATGGAGCAGACTCTTCTTCTTTATTCTTTATTAAATGTGTAAACTTATTATGTATGGCATTTGGAGGTTGGAATTTGAGTCTAAAATATGCTTCAAATTTGAATTTCAAAGGTAGATTTGAAATTTGAATTATGCTCCAAATGGAATGGCGTTTGAACTCGAGTACTCAATACTCAAGTATTTTTAGTACAAAGTGAGAAAGGCTACCAGGAATCTATAAATTTGTATTGTAGATTGTATAGGTAATAGATGTATCACTAATTGTAGGTTGTACTGCACAAAAAGCTAGTGGTTTGGTTGCTGGTTACCATAGTTGCTAGTCTGCTGCCAAATATCTTTGAAAATTTAATTTAATTTTCAGATTGAGTCTTCTATTCCAAGACTTATTACCCCCGTTCTATTTTCTGCCTGCTTTAACAATGTATCGAGTATCGAATTCCGAGGAACGTGAGCATTGAAAGTTGAAACTGAATTACTTCGATATTATTATTATTATTATTATTAATTGTCATTATAAATGGGCTAGAATCTAGATTGTAGGATCTAGGATCTAGAAACCCCTCACAGCATTCTAAAGTTTGTATAAATATCTCACGTTCCTTACGAAATCACAAAACACGAAACATGTGCAACCTGATTCGATATTTGGATTTGGTATTATGCAAAATATCCACAAACTTTGCATATCACACCTCTCGCATAACCGTATGTAGTATGTACGTTTGTTTAGACCTTAGTCCCGACTTTGCACCAAACAAAGGAAATTTAATTGGAAAAACTTGAGCATATAGTTGTTGCCATAATTAGTAATTAATTTGTAATCGACACAACTATCAACTATCCTTCTCCCGCTCTCTTTTAGATATAGAATATGCGATATACGATATCCAGAATTCAGAATACATGGAGTCTGGAGTCTCGAGTATTATATTGCTTCATTGTTCCCAAAATTATTATAAAACACTCTGCTGGAAATAATAGTGGGAATTATTCCACTCCCGAGTTTATTAGCGACCATCAAGGCGCAATTTGCAATGTTCCAGTGTGGAGTCTGTAGAATCCATATGAAGTGTGTAGTGTGCATACGTCATACATGATGCATAATACATGATATAGATTTGTGCCAAGTTATCTTTTGTTTACATAAATAAGGAATAACAACACATCTGCCAGAACTGTGGACGGAGGACGGAGGACTTTGAAAAACGGTACTCATTATGTACTGTACACTGTACACTGTAGGAATGATGTATTGTGTATTGTGTATTGTTCTCTAGTTAAATTGAGCATAGTCATTACCTTCAGTCTACGTAAGAAACATAAGAGAACTGAAAGTTGCAAACAAGATAATAGAATGAACTGGATTCTGTATTCTATATGTAGTCAAACTGTCTTGGGGCATTCGGCATTAGGAATTCGGCAGTCTCCTTCGATGAACATCAAACACTACACACTACACAATCTACAGTATGCTATACACTATACATTATATAGTGTACATTGTACAGGAGATACAGAGAGGAAAGTGTGTAAACGTAGTTAAAGTGGAAGAGGAAGTGGTAGCTTTCGTAGGTAGTTGAAGGTGGTAAAGTTTCCATCCAACTGGATCGGATTTGATGATTGATTGCATTAAAGTGAACATGGACACATTATCCTCAAAGTCCACAAGCTACAATCTAGAATCTACAATGTACACTATGGACTGTAGACTGTAGATTGTACACTTTACACTGTCTAAAGAAGTAGAATGAAAGTGAAAGTGAACGTAATTATAAGTGAAGGAAATACCGTCACCTGTATATGTAGGTACATTGTACATTGTACTTAAATGTATTATGCATGTATTATGCACCAGAGTCTAGAGTATTTGAGATCCAATGTTGTAGTTTCTAGATTCTGGGTTTAGATACACATAGGTATATAATATTTGCACTCTTTATTCTCTACAATCTACAATCTAGAATCTAGAGGCTACAGTTTTCTCCTGTGTGGAAAATGGAGACGTGTTGTTTCTTAGTGTACTGTAGTTATTAGAAGAGAAGCTCTTGTTTCATTTTACTTGAGTTTCAGTTCCAGTTCCAGTTTAAGCCTCTCACAAGAGCGTCTCCTTTCTCGTTGTTCATTTGCACAATTTGATGTTGGTTCTTCTTCTTTAATTCTCTCTCTCTCTCAAGTCTCGGAGAAAACTAACCCGAAAGGTTCTTTTTGTTTCCCTTTATTTATTCGTCGTTTAGTATTGTACATCCGAGATTGTACCTCAAGAGTTTCTAGTCTACACTGTAAAATCTAAAACTATCCACATGGTTGAATTCCACAGACAGAAATACGATTAGACAAAGAGCGTTGAGCTCTTTCCCCTTTTCTGTAGTATCTAGAATCCAGTATCTAGTATCTAGTATCCAGTATCCAATATCTAAAAGCATCATCATTTATCATCATCATATGCATGAACTTTATCATTATCCCTGGGTGAATTGTGAATTGTGAAAATCGTCGGTGAGGAATAAGGAGAGAAGGAAAGATAGTCAGAGGTAAAAGATTGTGGTTTGGCGTAGTTTATACTTTATACATTCCATATTGCAGAGGAAGTGCTGGAATTACCGGCAGAGACCAAAGGAAGTCAAATCCAAAGCCAAATTCAAAGCCAAAACCAAAACCAAGCCATACAACACACAACCTTATGCGCTATATAAGCTCATCCTCATTCTCATCTAAATATAAAGGAAGCACAAGTAGGAAGGTACTTGTGCTATTTGGGCTGTGACTGTATAACTTTGTAAATTGTACATTGAACAGTGAGCAGTGAATATAAAGTAAGCCAGAATCCAAAAGCCAGAAGCCGGAGATTGTGAAAAGCTGATGCGGGAAGAAGCTTCTAATTTCTAATCTCTCCCACTATCAACATCAACATCACCATCTATATCTTCAATCTTCATAGCATATGATGCTACACGACATGTTGTTGTTTCCCCATAAGCCTAAAGATTTCTCATTCATTTTCTCATTTTCCACACTTGTACCATGAATTCTAGACTCTAGACTCTAGATTCCGGAATCGTTGGATCTATTGCGGTGTAGTTTGAAGGCAGCTCACCATGTCAGTTTATTTCTCCATTTCATGCAGGCTCCAGAGTCTGGTTTCACCTTCTACCTTATAGATTCTAGATTCTAGACTCTAGTTTGTAGATTTTAGATTGTAGTAGACAGATATTGTGTTTCCTTTTGCTTCTGTCTTCGTCATCTCTCTCTATTCTGCATTCTGCATTGTGCAGACTGAAAGCATAATCCCTGGTACCTAGTATGTAGTATCTAGTTGATTCCAATGCAGTGCGGTGCGGTGTACATGTATTTCTGCACTTTGGGTAATTTGTACATTGTACATTGTACAATGTTCAGTTCATATGCATTTGCCAAGTGCTATATCTACAATCTACATAGATGTATCTAAGTACCTTTAGCTTTGAGCACTTTTCACTATTGAGGTTTTGCTAAATAAGTAAAACAATACTGCATAATTTAGGAGCAAAGGGGGGCCAAGTGTACATAAAAGGTAAGAGGTAAAAGGATGAAATTGGTAGTGAAATGATGGGAATTCAAGCTGAAAGGAAATTGACGTCTAAATGGAGAAACGTATGTGGATCAATATACAATATACAATTTCAATCAAGTCAAGTCAAGAAGTCTAAAGGTGACACGGTCGGTTTGAAGTGGACGAAAATGACTTGAGACTTGAGACTTGCCTACTGTAGTGACTTGAATTTAATTCATTCTATGATTATCACGAGAGAAAAGGTGGGCATTTGTAATAATTATTATTATTAGTTGAGCTCCCTTCCCAACATTTCCCAACATTTCCCACCATTATCAATATCAATATTAATTAGACGCGAAACCTCACGCCAATTATAATTACAAAAACAACAAAAAGGCTAATACAGAGTGCAGACTATCCATTATACACTAAACATAGATTCAAAAATCCTTTGTATTATCAATACGTGTATTGATAGTTTTTTTATCTCACTTCACCCACTCCACTATTCTTTTACAATAGTCTTTTGCCTCTTGTTTTGTTTTCTACAACTATTGAATAGATTGTGGTTTCAAGGTTCAAAACAATAATATTTTTGTACATGATACATAATATACCGCAGATATGAAAGAACTTGGAGTTCAAGGGTAGTCAAAAGTCAAAAGAGTGTAACGACTAAATATACATAATATTAATTAGTTAACAAGGAACGTATGCCACTTACAATTATCATGGATGGTTTTCCGCACATCATCTAAGGGAATTATTCCTTTTTCCAAAAATTTACATGAATAAATAGTAAACAGTAAACAGAGGTTAAAGTGAAAGTGAAGGTTTTTTGAAACCCACAAATTCCTTGCAGTGATTAAAGGCTTATATTTGTAAGGTTTATACAAAAGTTTCTGTGGCAAGTAGAAAGTATGAATTTTTGTATTCACTAGTCTCTAGATTCTAGATTCTAGACTTGTTTCCACTTTTCACCACAGCTTTTCTATGCCATTTGCCATCTGTATAATGTACAACGTGTAGAGTGTAGAGCGTAGGCTACAATTTGTAAAAGTATGAGAGGCTGTCACACATGTTAAATTTCCTTCAAACGGGAAAACGGGGAATTGGAATTCAATAAAATTCTGGTCTATGTGTTACGCTATACCCTACACCACAAGTTTTTTCAAAGAGACATATGTACAATAATATGATGAGGTGAAATCAAATGAAATTTCATCATTCATCATTCTTTCACTCGACGTTTTTTCATGTTGCTCTAAAACCCTGTATGTTTCAGAGTTTAGAATCTAGAATCTAGAATCTAGAATCTAGGTTAATAGAATAATAGAAACAAGTTTAACTCTGTTTTATTTTCAATCAAGTTGCCATGTCTTCCAGTTTGAACTTGGAGTTTCGAGTGATGTATGAAGTATAAACTAGAAATAGAAAATACAAAAGGCTACACATGTATGTATTCTTAGAAGTAAGGTCTCTGGGCACTGGGCTCTGGGTATTCCGTTCCCGTGTGTTTTTGTATGTACAATGTACAGTTAATTTGAGTTGAAAGCCGTCTTTATCTGTGAGGCCTTTTCTCGGAATACTTTACACGAGAGAATTCCTTTTGAGGAAGACATTTCACGCGCTGAGTGCTGAGTGTTGAGTGTTGAATGTGTAACGTGAGGAACAATCCAGAATCTTGAGTATTGAGTCTTGAGCGCCGAGTGTGAATTTGGAGTTCTGTTTCGATTCTGTTTTCTGTTTTGTATTTTCTCTTTTTACCTCTCCTTTTGCTCACATTCCATCTTATATACAGAATAATACAGAAGACGGTTATATTGTAGTACATGTTGAATACTCTATATCAATATATATCCCATTCAGACGATAGGTACAAATGAGTGAACTGAGCTGAAAGTTCGCAAAGACCAAGACCAAGACGATCAAGGGAACGTTGATTGGTCACTTGATTTCTTGATTTCACCCGAGTGTGTGTAAAATATAGCATGTACATTGTACATTGTACAATGTTCAATGTTCACGGAATACAAGGAATTTAGTTGAGCACTCAACCTGCATGAATTTTCCTCACTGTAGCAATCATCTGATAATCTGGTAATCTGGGCAAAGAAGGATGAGGAGATCAAGAAATGATTTGAGTTTGGAGCTTGGAGCTTTGAGCAACAATCACTTCTCCATTACTCTTTCACCCAGTCTCTTTGATCCTCTCGTGCATGTCTAGGAAAAGGAAAGTCGGCGGTTCTAGTTTTCTAGTTTCTACGTTTAATCTATCTACGTTCTACCTTCTACCCACAGTTAATGTAGATGTGTGTCAGATTGCTAATCTTCAAGAGGAAAACCTACATATGTATGAACAATGTCAATGCATCACTTTTTACTTTCCTCTGCCTGTTCCAGCTCGTGCTCAATGCTCAATGCTCACCCACGCTCGCAAGTCTTGAAATCCAGATGAAAAGTTACAAATTCTCAGTCCTCTTCCTTGATCTCTACTTTCTACACACTCTTTTTTTCTCCAAGTTTCAGCTTTCATGTGAAGATGGAAGAGTTTAGAGTGAGAAGAAAATAAGACTGTAGTTGAAACTTGTAACGGTGCTGGGACGAGTGTGTATTTATATATGTGTGTGTGTGAGTGTGGTCCGTGTCATCTTGTCAATGTCAAGACAAAGAGGCTAAAACGTGTGTAAGCGGTGTGGTTTGGTGTGACGACGTGGAATTACTTTTTGGTTTTACCTACACATCTACACATCAACTTCCCGACAGAAGGAAGAGCATAGCTGTGTACAGTTTAATGCGGATATGCACATGTAAGATGATGACAGTTAAAGTGGAAGAGAGAGTGACATTCTCCTCGTTGGTTACTCGATTCTAGATTCTAGATTCTAGATGCTGGTTCTTGATTAGGCCCTCTTGTCATTTCCCCATCACACACATTCTCCACTGGACTCTGGACTCTGGAGTTTTCTCGACAATTTTTTATACATCATCCTTCAGAATGTGACACACAGAATATATGTGTTTTTGCATCTATATAGTCAATAGTCACGTTAGAATCTATAATTTGCACTAGAAAAGTATGTGCTACATGAAAATAAAATGTAAAATGCCATACTCTGCATTCTACTGACGGTTGGTGTTTGGTGTTTGGTGTTTGGTGTTGAGGTTGGTTTGTGTGCAGCATTACGTTGTACATTGTACATACGGGAAATGGGAGTATCATTGGAGATAACAAGTTCAATCGGATCTGTGCAAAAACGTCTGGTCTTTTCTTTTGATAGACAGATTAATTAGTGAATCCGAGAACAAAGACATGCATACATACAAGCGTCAAAAGCAGAAGTAATTGCCTTTCTGTTTACGCGTTAAATCGGGCTCTACGTTCTATGCATTGTACATGCATATTTTGGTTAGAACTTAGAACCTGAAACTTGGAGCTTGGGACGCGGGTGGATCAATATCAACATTAATTAGGATTGTCAACAACCCTGCCATTACTTTGGCATTGGTGAATTTTAACGGGAAATTACATGACAACATTGTTAAAAACAATGTCGAAAATTCTAAAACAGTCTCCGTTCCAGCATCTAGCATCTACCGTATGCACGATATTGTAACTACGTAAGTACGTCCCACATAGATCCGTTTCACCTTGTTTGTTTTTCAGCTTCCTCCCTGTTTTTGAATCATGAGGAAAATACGGATAATCATGAGTTCGAAATAAAAGTTCCTTTGGATTCGAGATTGGAGATTAGACTCTTCCATTCTATTTAAAAATCTATTTTGTTTTAGTTGATCCTTCAAATCCGAATTAAAAACAGCAAAAAAATGCATAGAATTTCAGGCAGTCTCGTGTCTTTTATGTGAATTCATTAATAATAATAATAATAATTAAGAGCAGAATTACAGTTAAAAATACAATAATAATACAAAACTGACAAAAAATATAGTGTTTCAGAGACAGAACAAAAGTTCTGACTCGTGACATGCGGAAAACAAATGACAAAGTAAAAGAAACTCTAAACTAGTAAGGAAAAACCTCCCACTCGTCAATCTTCAATCTTCAATTGTTCCCATCAAATACAAAAACAAAATACATCTACGCTCTACGCTCTTTCTTATTTTCTCATTGTCTTTTGTTTGTCCTTTTGAATTCTCTCGTTGCTGTTTTTGTTTTTACTTTTCTAGTAAAATTTTTTCCCATCCACTATCCACTCTATTTTGCTTCCATTGTCCTTTTTTCCCGTTCTTTCGCTCTCTTGTTTTCTCACTATCTTGCTCTGCGTGATTTGAACTTATGGTGTTGGTCTAATCACCAATGGCCAATGGGTAACTAACATAAATATAAAGATACAACATCACAACATGCACAAATAAATATACATAAATGTACCACTTTTCCCTCTCTGACTTTCTTCCTTTGCACTTTACATATTAAGGTCATAAATTACAAGCTCAAAGCTCGCGTACATGTTACATTTACCCCAAACTTTGTACAGCAAATTTACTAATCCGTTGTAAATATTGTACAGAACGCTTGTTGTAGTTTTCGTTTTTGTTTCTTCTCTGTTCACTTTTACCAGTTCAGTTCTGCTCCACGTTGACCAGTGAAAGTTGTGAATTGTGAAAGTACTTTCCTCTTAGCTCAGGAGCTACAAGATAAATTTAGGAAAGAAAAGAGACAAAATATATCTATCTATCTGTAGGTTGAGGTTGAGGCTGAAACTGTTGCGACTGCGACTTTAAGTACAAAGTACAGTATTTATAATCGAATGTGCAAACAATGGGCAACGGACAATAGACAATCGTTTGCACTTTTCCCATACCATGTCATGATAGAGAAGGAGAAAGAGGGAGAATTGGTGCAACACCAATAAATAAATGCTGTGACAAGGAGACAGCGCTGCACTTTCTTTCTTTGTATGTACGGTACACATGTTTTCATACGAAATAGGACCATCTTGAAACTGAAAATACAATGGGAAAGGAGAAAAGAGAAAGTTGGCAAGAAACGAGTCAAGTGAAAGTAGAAAAAGAAAAGAAACCGAAAAGTCTAGGTACATATGTACATGTGTAATAATATAATGAAAAAAAGAAAACTAGAGAAATGTTTCACTTTCATTACCACCATTTGGAATTTGGATTGTCTTGAGTTGAGGCGTTGAGGTAGTTTGATTCTATTTAGTTTGGTTTGGTTTGGATGAAGTTTTGCAGTGGGATGGGTGAAACAAGTAGTAGATTGTAGATTATTTTAGTTTGAGTATTGAGTACGGCACAAAATTAAAAGATGATTAATCACGTCTTTTCTCAATCGAGTGAGACGTAAAACAGCAGACATTAGAATGTGGAATGTACAATGTACAATCTACAATGTGCACCACATGACGTCATCTAGCTCCATAATGAATAAAAGAAACACTTATTTAACATGAGCAACGTGTACTCAATAATACTCAAGTTGTAGATTGTAGATGCATTATGTATTATGCATTGTACGTATGATATTTGGCAGAAGGAGGTTCACATCAAGGCTTTCATTGAGTAGCTCGAGAAAAAAAGGTAAAAGTAAAAGTAGAAAAAACGGAAGCCAGAGTAATATTAAAAGAATGAACCTTTTTTCTACTTTTATTTTTATCATTTTTTTCATTGCTCATTCCTCACATCGAACGAGTGAACAAGAAAGAAATAATTGATTCCACCTTCATGTTTTTTACTCTAAACAAGCTCATGTTGATTTTGATGTTGATGTCAATGTGGATGCTGATACATTACACCTTTGGCATTCATCCGTATCCTTATCCATATTGCCATGTTCTATGTACTTTTCTTTGTAAAAAACTACTATGATTTACAGCTGTGAGTTTTTCCATTTTCCCAATTTTCTTGTTCCTCTTCACTCTTCACTGTTCACTGCTCATCGTGTTCCATTGTACAAAAAACTCTACGATAGACTTTGAACAGGTATACTTTTATTCTACAATACCTTAGGATCACAACCAAGTTCCATCAAACTTGGATATCTGATTGTATTTTTATACAAAGGGATATGATGATCCATGATACAGAATACAGATGTGAATGATCAAAGTTCAATGCTCAATGCTCAGGATTTGGATGTCCTAGATTCTCAATTCTCAATTCAAAATTCACAGTTCAAGTTTCTCATTTGACTCTGTAATTTTTAGGAAGCAAAGCTTTTCTTGTGTCTGTTTGTCTGTGTGCGTTTGTGCTAGCGCCCCTCTAGCGGATACATTTTGAACTCGGTAGTGGCGCCATCCAGTGGACGAATTTTAAAACAAGTGGACATGTTTTAAGAATGCGTAGGATTGGTTATTTTATTTAACCTGTGTGTAACCTTGCTTTTTTCTACCAATTTGCTATTCCCAAAGAGAGGCAATCTATGTTCTACTTATAGACTATATAGACGTAGTGTGAGCCATTCGTCTTTTCCCTTCATTTTTTGTGGACAGAGCTCAGAATTACTTGAGGCTTACTTGAAAATTTCCTCTAATCAATCCATGTAGACTGTAGACAGGTGACAGGTCACTAGTTTCACTTGTGTAACATCCAGAGCAATACAATAAAGTCCACAACGTGTACGATGTATAATATGTATACATGTAGGAAAGGGAGAAAGAAAGTAGGTGTATCAGTGTATTGTGTCATGTGTTATAAATCAAGTGATATGATATATCTCCATTCTCGATTCTAGATTCTCGACTTGATAGCTTATGACGGATGGGTTGATGGATTCTGCTCGAGCGGATAGGTGGAATAAAGATCTCTTTCGTTTCCCTTTTTGTTTCCTTTCTCTTTCATTCTTCATTCTTTCTTCCTCAATCCTACACATAACATGGATTAACCCTCTCCCACAAAATACAAACTAAAAAACACAAAAGACACACTACACGCATTGTATTTCACAAACAAAAGGGGAAAAGTTCACTGCCTTTGGCTGACCTGTAAAAAAATCGGGAAAGGCTCTGTATTCTGTACTCTGTATCTTTTCACTTTCTTAATTGTTTGCTTAATCTTTGTTTGTATTGTATTGTACTGTGCAATGCCAGAGCCACTGCACTGCATCTCCGATATCCGCTCTCCGCCTATTGTATTGTGTATTGTGGGATGAAGTGGGATCTTGAGGTGAAGGTCAAAAGAGGAATTAGATACTAGATACTAGATAGTTGACGGACCACTCCTGCCTCTTCTTCTTTTATGGTAGTAAAGTCAATTAAAAGGAGAACAATGAGCGTTTTTAGACGCATGAGAAACTGGGAAAATACAAAAAGACGTCAGAAGAATCCAGTCAGTCCAAGTTGTACAATATAAAATGTTCACTGTTCAAGCAATGGAGGATGAAAACAATACGCAGCAGCTACGTCCATAACATATCGGATATCCAATGCTCATGATCTTCCTTTTCCGCGTCACTCTTTTTCCCCTAATTACAGGGATAAAGAATCAACCTTCTTTACAGATTTTCTCTCTTTGATACGCAAAAAGGAAGCAGGATTAAATTTTTCAGGTCCAAAGGTCCGTTCACCTTTTGCCTTTTGTACATCAACGGATATTTTTGTTGAATCAAATATCCATTTATTTTATTTTATTTTTTGTTTTCTCTTCCCACGTGTTAAAAAAATTGAAAGCTGAAATCACGGGGCAACAACGGACAAAGGAGTGTAGAATGTAGATTGTAGATTGTATTGATGAACAAAAGGAGATACAACTAATTTTTATGTCAATAACAAATGAAGGTTGAAATGTCCATCATTGATCATTAATCAGCTGGTTCCTGTTGAGGTTGGTTGGTTCCGTGTGGTGTGGTGTGGTTCTCCTCTGTTTATTTATATGCATCCCATCAACTTTGACGTACCTTTCACGCCTTTTAGACATGTAACAAGAAACTAATGTCCAATGTTGTATTGTGTATTGTGGCCCATCAGCTCGTGTGTCATCTGTAACACAAGTAACAGATACTGCAGTTTTATAGTTATCCAAAACTGCATTTATAGTTGATTCACCAAGATGAAACCTCCTGGATTAAGTAATCAGTTTTAAAAATTGAGTGAAGTGTAAATATTGTGGTAGGTCGAGTAAATTGTAAATTGATGTTGTCTCTTGCTGTTTCCGTAGTTTCGGCAAGAGTGACAGTGGAAATTCCTGCACCTTACAAATTGCAGGAAGGTCTTAAATTTCCATTTCCATTAGCTTTTCCTTTTTTACCAATCGTTGCTGTAGGCCGTAGTGTAGTTTAGTGCCGACTTCAAGATCGATGGATCATACACGAATGTTTTGTTGAAACAGGTCGTGATTTTCCTTTTATATGATAAACTCTAGATTTTAGAGTTTAGAGTACAAGGTTTTTTCTTTATTCTGTAATCGTTATTTGGTTAGTGGGGTTCCTCGTGCCTCCTGATGACATAACATAAAAAATACGGGTTGAAAGATTTATGAGGCTTTGTCAAAATATTATGATTGTACATACAATGGACAATGTACAATGTACACATCTATATTATGAATTATGAAAGCAAGGCGATCAGCTGAGTGTTGAAAATTGAAAAGGACGCCGTTTTGAAAAGAGTATGCAAAATCCCAAATACCAAATATCAAATACCAAGTACAACATGCAACAAAAGACAGCAGTGAATAACCAGCTTATTGAATTCTGACGCAGATGGATTTTTGCTCCCTTTCAATTCAAAGTCCATCAGCAGCTGATTTCCATTGATATTGTAGAAAATTTAGCATGTTTCTAGTTTCTATTGGGTCAACTTGTCAATGACAATCCAGGAGCTGGAACCAGGAACAAGTACAAGCACGAGCCGTTGATCCGAATTCAAAACATTCATGACCTTTCTCAACTTTTGTTGCCTTGTGCAAATTATGTAAGGCTCTTTTTCAATTTCTATTCTGCGAAGAATTGGATAATGTCTTGAGGGAACTTTCTGCTCCTGACACGTTATGTATTGTCCACAAGGTGATATACGATTGTTCATTGTTCATCGTTCACTGTTCATTCATTTTCTCTAGGATTTTGATACAAAAGCCAAAATCTCTTTTTCAATCTTCCGAACGTGATATAGAATAGAGAATATAGAATGATGGCTTTTGCCCAGTGGCTCGATTCGTGGCCCACATAACACTTGGAAGGGTTACGTAATAAATAATAAGCCAAAGTGGAAATGGAAGCTGGAGGAGGTTAAGCAAATTCGCTTCATTTTGTACTATACTCTTGTGTTTTTGCAGATATTATATATTATATATATGCTAGCATTTATACTTTGTACTTTGTACATATGAAATGTGATGTATTAATGCATTATATTTCAAAGAGGAATAGAGGTCGGAGAGTGAGAGAGTGAGAGAGAGAAAGAGCTAGGAGTGAGGTGAAAGGAAGAAAAGAGAAAAACTGAGAGAGGTGAACAAGTCTGACAGGTCGTTCATTACCTCTGGCTGCATAATACGTACAATGTGCAACGTACAAGGGAAAGGTACATGTACAATGTACCTACTGTATTCCGTTGAATACATAGTCCATACACATTACACATGTGGATTGAGAGCTCTCGTTTCAATCTTAGAGGAATTTCCAATCCCAAAGCAAATCCCAATCCCAGCCTCAATATCTTTCCTGCTCTTTCTCTAGACTCTAGACTCTGCAGAAAATGAAGAGGAACAAACTGGAACGGTTTTTAAAAATATCTCAATATTAATATGTAGTTTTAGATATTAGACATTAGAATACAGCACTTTGTCCATTTTCCTAGAGTTGCCTAGAGCCCAGAGCAGAGTTTTCTATTAGAGTTCCAGAGTAGAAACAGTAACCGAGGTCATAGGCTAAGGGTTCAAAGGTTCCATTGCAAACTTTGTTCACAAAATACTATACGCATTCTATATTCTATAATATGTAATATGCCATTGGCTGTTGGACATGAACTGTATCCTCTGTTTTAACTACACAAGACATCTCAGTACAGCGAGTGTGAATTCCGCCCTGAATTTATAAGTTATAGATAAATGTTATTAGTTATTACTAAAGTATAAAGTACAGACAAAATTTCCGCACATCCCATTTCCCCCACGGCATTGATATACAGTATTGATCTGTAAAATAGAAAACAGATAATAGATTATATAGAACCTAAGCTTCCACTTTCCTCCTCTTTGTTTATGTTACGTATTTTGTACCCGTTGGTGAAATTGAGAAAACTGGAAACAGTGAACGGTGAATGGTGACGCAAAAATACTCCATACTGCATATTCCGTTTTCAACATTCAATAATATTATGTATTTGAAAATTTAGAAGTGGGTTGTTCTCCGTATTCCGTAGGTACATATGGTATGATGTAAATGGTCATGGGATCAAAATAAAATAACACATTAGAAATAGAGAGAAAAGGAGAGAGCGAGAAAAAAACCCAAGGGCAAAGTGAAAGTTTAGTTAGTTGGAGTCGAGTTGAGTCGAGTTGAGTCTAGTTAGTCGAGTTGGATTGGACTGAATTGAATTCAAACAAAAGGGAAATGTCAATGTGTCACATATTGCGATTCTATTCTGTATTCTGTATTCTGTTCTGAGTTGGGAATTTAGAACAATGCATAAATGAACAAATGAACGGTTGGCTGACGGAAGGAATGAAGGGGCAGTGGAAAAGAGGCCGGGCCGAATCCATTAAAATGTTCTCTACACTCTACACTACACACTGTACAAAACTGGGTAAACTAATTGCAGTTTCGCCTTAATTACTCTATAATTAATGTCTGAAGTAAACAGAGAGAGAGAGAAAGCAGAAGAAAAACAAAACTATTTTCGACCACCGCCCTTTCAACTAATTTTCAAAATACAAGCACAAACTCCAAACTCGTAACTACATGCTAAAAACAATAAAAATTATGTGCGAGTATGGTGTACAGTGTGCAGTACACGCTCTTTGAAAAGAAAAATAAAAGCGTCACGGAACCACCTTTTCAACTATAAATACGTTGTGCAGCGTACAATATAATGGAGTAGTGAATCGCGAGGTGGGATGAGTATTTTTTCCTTTCGATACAGCGTAAAGTGTTAAGTGTGTAGTTCTATTTGATGTTTAATATTTCTTTTCCATTTGATGCTATTTTACGCTTACGGCTCTCAAACTTCCAGCCGGTAGCCATTGTACACTGCGAAATCTACGATGTACATTGTACAGTAGGAAAATTACTATTACTACGAAAATGTTTCACTTTCATTGTTCTTCTTAACAAGCTTCCGTTTTTAATAGGAAACCTTTGTTTTATTTTTCTTTAATTATGCAGCCTTATTTGCAAAAGAGTTTTATAAACACTGGAAAATTGTACGCTTTACATTTTTTAAGTACATGTAATTTGTCTGCATATTATTTCTTCGGTCCTCAGTTCATATATATGTACATTATACAACGCGTCTAAAATGTACAATATACAATGAACAAGGTAGAATATTTATAGCTTTTTCAAGAATTCCTACTCTTGTTATGACAGCTTTATACCAGTCTCAAAAGTAGACCAATATAAACATAAAATACAATACATCCTGTTGGCTGTTGGAAGTTGAAAGTTGATAGCTGGTAGTTGAAAGAATTAAAGAGGTAAAATTAGACAAATTTTCAACCACTATTTTAGTTTTCCTACTGATTTTGTTTGTTCCGTTTTCAGAATTTTCAGAATTATCAAGTCAAATTTTCCAATTTAAATAATAATAATAATTAAAACAGTTTAAAATAATTATTCTTGTATAATTTTATTTTTATACAATGTAGTATTTCATGCATTGAACGTTGAACGGAAAACGCGAAACATGAAACAGGAACCACAAAATATGTACCATGTTATCATGGTTTTGAGCTTTGAGTTTTGGTTTTTGTTTCGATTTTGATTTAATTAAGCATAGAGCATGGCATAACTAGACATAACTAGGAATAGCATGACATGCTTTAAAAAGTTTCCATGTAATGGGATTTCACCACTTGACCTTATTTCCATTTTCTATTTTCTCATGTTTATTCTATAATAATTATGTAATACGTACAGTGTACATTGTACATATAGTCCTTGTACATTGTAGATTCTAGATACTAGATGGTAGATCGTAGATGGGTTGCTAATAAATAATAATTAAGTATTGAGTATATATAGAGAAGAAAAGAAAAGGAGAGGAAATCCTCCTCTTAATTTCCTGAAAAGAAAACCCTTGCCCCCCTCTCTCTCGCTTTCTCCGTTACTCCTTCTGCTTTTCATTTTCTAATAATCATTGAGAAATAATGAGAGCTAACGACGTAGTTTTCCTACCCGATATTCTATCTTCTATCTTCTATTCCAAAGAATAAATTTCCATTGGTATTTTATTACAACACTTCAAGTTATGTACACACATTTTTACCACATAGCTACGTTGAAAATTGTATTTTATATTTTGGATTTTACACGTTTTAATATTGTATGTGAATTCAACTAACCACCTTCGTGGTGCTTGAACGGCCACCTACTTCATACTGTACATAATCTAAGTATAATCTAAGCATAATCTCTTGTACCTCTGACTATATATAATGTATATAGTATATCTTATATTATTATGTGTAGACTTTAGACCTTTTAATGTCAAAAAAGGCAAAATTTGGAATCTCAAATGTTCTACAGATTTGAGAGAGTGTAGAGTGTAGAGTACAGATTTCCTGGAACAATGTGATAATTTCCTGTATAATATGAAACACAAATAGATAGATACTAGATACTAGATACATAATATCATAAAAGAAAGGGAAAAGGAGTGAAGGGGATAAAAGGAGAAAAACCAAGCACCAAACACCAAATATCGACTTTTCACTTTGCTCACAATAACTCTCCATAATATTTTACAGCTTTGGAAGAATTCACAGAAAGAGCAAGAGCAACAGAAGAGAAAGAGAGAAAGTAGGAGAAACAATAAAATTGTGTACACTATCTTTCCATCTCTCACTGTGTGTTGAAAGAGAAAGAGAAAGAGAGCGAGAGTTTCGTTTGGTTTAGTTTAGTGGTTGTTGGTTGGTGGTCCTGCTGCTCTTCTCTCTTCTAAGCTCTTCACCCTACACTCTACACTTTGCTCTACACTTTCCCCTCTTGAGAGATAGCAGCGGGATCTCGCTAAATATCTAACATGACTATATTTATGTAAAATTATACACCAACATGTACAAACCACACACTATTTTCCAAACTCTAGACTCTAGATTCTAGACTCCAGACGTCTTCTTCTGTATTATCTATATTATATTATATTATATTATTTCTCCCCGCTTTGACTTTCACCAAGGATTCTTTCTTCATTATGTACGTTTACAGCAAAAACTGAGCTGTGTAAAGAGTAAAGAGTAGAGAGTAGATCTGATGATACGGACAACGTACAAGTTGAAGATGAACATGAAGATTTGAATTTTGAAACAAATTCACTTTTATACTCTTCTCTATCTCTGGTTTGTTTCACAACCGTATAATTTCCCTATAGGCCCTAAATATCAAATAGTGGGAATTAGGAACAATAGTCACTTTATTATGAAATTACATCAAATTACTTTACAACCAGGATAAGATATAATTATGTCTGTATGTACTGTGTACAGTCAAGAGTCAAGAATCAACAGTCAACAGTTTAGAGTGGCATTGAGAGTTGGACTACTTATTCTAATTTATAAATTTTGACTTTGTGACTTTATGACTTTATGATATTTTAAATATCAATTATGCACATAATCCTGCAATTCAGAATTCATAATTTTGGTAAAAGGGAAATTATGAAAATTATGGATATTAGATATTTAATATTAGGCTCATTATTTTATCTTATTTCACTTGTTCTCATGTTTGATGTAGGATGTAGGTTAGTGGCTCATTGTCATTGTCATTGCTCATTACTGTACGTTTTTGTCTTTTCCTTGACTTGACTTGGCTAGCAAAATGACAAAATGACTCGAAATCCTAAAGCTAAACTCAAATTCCCGACGAGGATTTATAACAAAATGTCAGTTGAATAAATGAACGGAGCTATAGAAGATAAAAGGGAGAGAAATGAGCGTCATGACAACTTTTTACCCTTTACCTTTTACACCCAATACAATATTGTCCTGACTTTTCATTTTGATAATTGGTATGGAATATGGAAAGTCAAAAGTCAAAAGTTAGCCTACTGTCTACTTGAAACTTGGAAATTGGAAATGGGAAGTTGGAGCACAATTAAACTAATAGAAAATAGCAAGTGGGTGGATATTACTGGAAGGATCTGGTGCACAGCACACATTGCACATTGCAAAGAGAAAAGGTTCCAGTGAAACATCCTAATAACAGATAAATGCAAGACATGGATTTTAATAGGCCTAATTTTAATTTACCTATTAAAATATACCTTGGAGCTTGAAACTTAGAGCTTGGAACTTGGAGCATCCACACACTTAAGATGGCTCAGTAGGCCACATTTCCTTTTTGCATACATATTATTTGTAGAAATGGTGTTCGTTATCGTAAACTATGATTATTATTGACATCCTCCTCCTTGTCTTTCACAAAAGTAAGTCTAAAGTCTATTCATCATCATTTTGAATTATGCTGCAAGTCATCACTTTTCCGAAACAAAATGAAGAAAGAAGAAAACCGCTTTTCACACTAGACACTAGATACTAGATACTAGAGTTTTCCTCGTACCACACAAAATGCAAAATACAAAGCACAGAGTAATAAGTTGATGGCTCAATTTCTCTTCATTTGTTTCTTGGAAATTATTAAACAGTTTCAACAAGGTGCAATTATCCTCCACTTGACTTTCTCCCTTTGTCCTGTTCAATTCCTAGATTCCTAGAAAACTAAAAAGCAACTCTAGTAAAATAAAATAAAGTAAATTACGTATAAGTGCTCATATAAAGAAAACAATATTATTTCTTGTTTGTTATTTGGTAGTCAAGTAGGGAGGATGAGGATCAACCGTTGGAAGATTATTTTGGTGTTGCAGCTTGAGCTACAGTTTTCAGTCGTCAGAAGACTCGACATTTTGCTGAATTTAAATCTAAATCCGAATCCGTAAATTGAACATTGTACAAAACGTTAATAAATGCGCACATTCTATATTGTAGAATAAAGTGCACAGCGTACATTTTGAACCAAATACATAGAACAATTAGGTTCAGGAAAACTCATTACATGTTTTTCTCCTCTTCAGTCTTTAGGATTCTGAGAATATGTGCCATATAATATATGGTATTTACATGCAATTGTCTACATTTGACAACATTGAAAATTAAACATTAAACATGGAACATGTAGGAATCAAAAACCAAGGACAAAAGGAACAAACAAACGAAGGGGGAAAACAAACAAACCTTCCAATTGAATAACATTGCAAATTGTAAATTGTATCATCAGACTGTCATTATTCATCATTTGTATTTTTAAAATAAAACTTTGTTTTTCCGCTTTTCTTTTTATTTTCTCCAACTCGGAATTATCCAGCTCTGCTCTGAAAAATAAAAGCTGGAGACTAGAGACTGGGAGAAAGAGTAAGTTAGCGCTTATACAACGCATACGTAGTTAATGCATCCAGAATCCAGACATATATGTTATGACATATAACAGTAGTTCTGTATTCTATGAAAAAGAGGGAAAACAAGTATAAAAACATGGAAAAATGTACAATTATAGAATGAAATGAGGTCGAAGAATACATGCAGAGACGAAAAATCAGTGAATTAGAAAATATAAAGCAGTACGAGTACCAGTAGTCAGTATTCAGTAGTGGAAGACTTTGCTTTGGCTTTTTATCCGCATGTGTTCATTTTGCTGGAAATCTGGAAATCTGAAAAGTTTAGAACTGAGAGGTGTTTTGCATAGAAAATAGAAAACCCAATCCCCGTCTTTGATATTGGTATGGAATATAGAATATGGAAGGAGAGTAGCGTATAAGAGCGGAGATGCGTACGTAGTACATAGTTCGAATTTTGAATCTCATTTACATGTTTATCTGTATTTTGAAAATATGGAATCAAGCTGAACTTGAATTATGCATGCATGGAAAGTAAACATCATGTGTGCTTCATCGAGCTCTGTAAGTAGGCCGTAGACTGTAGATTCTAGAGTCTAGACTGTAGACCATGTATTTTATACTATCCCTCAGAAAAAAATATTATTGTGGTGTCTAATGTGTTTATGGTAAAAAATCTCACTAAAATCTTATTAAAATATCATTAGATTCTCATTGAGTCGCATTAAAATGTTACTAAAATCTCACTA